>PVIR01018156.1:0-33956 GCA_004026965.1 Petromus typicus
CTTAATTCTCATTTTTTCCCATAGCCCCACCCACCCTACCACCCCCCCATATATATAAAATTTGTTTCCTTACTTTTTTGTTACAATCTCAACATTGTCCCCTTTCACCTTATTTTACATTGAGCATTTTCTATTTCACAATATATAACATACAATGCTAGGACTCATTTACATCTTCATTTTCTCATACCAGAGAAGATTAACATTTTTAACAAGGGTCTTATATGTTTCCCTCTTGAATATAGGTCTTGCATCCATTGAGTAAATGTTTGAATATGGTGTGACATAGGGATAAAAAGTCACTATTTTATATTTGGTATATTTCTGGGCAAATATATTAATATTAACAATATTAAATCTTTCAATCTGTGAACATAAATATCTTTGCATTTAGTTAGGGTCTTAATTTCTTTCAACAAAGTTTTGCAATTTTCAATATAAAAAGTTTGTGCTTCTTTTGTTAAATTTATTTCTAAGTATTTTATTCTTTTCTAAAAAAATCATTTTCTAAATTTATTTTGGAGATCATCATGGCTAGTGTATAATATAGTTGATTTTGGCTTATTGTTCTGATACCCCACATACTTGCTGAACTGATTCATAATGTACAACAAACTTTTAAAATGTGGATTCTTTGTTTTTCTTCTCTTAAATGTATGTGCAGTCTTTATGGTTTTCTGTATATAAAATATACAATCTAAATTGCAGATTTGCATCTTCTTTTCTTCCTTTCTTTCCTGTACTTTTTTTTTTTTTTTTTTTTTTTTTTTTTTTTTTTTTTTTTTTTTTTTTTTTTTTTTTTTTTTTTTTTTTTTTGAGACAGGGTATCCCTATACAGTTCAGCATGCCCTTGAAGTCACTATGTGTTTAGTCCAGGCTGGCTTTAAATTCATGGCGATCTTCCTGCATCAGCCTCCTAAGTGCTGGGACCAGCAGCATACACCACCATGATGAGCTCTTTCATCTTCCTGTTTAATTGCTTTCAGTAGAATTTGTACTCTGAAATGGGAGTGGGAGCTTTCAGTCTTGCACCATTAAACATGATATCAATTGTGAATTTATGACATATATGTCTTTTATCAGGCATCTAAACAGTTAAGGAAATTCTTCCTTTGTTGAATGCTTTAAATCATGAAAGTGGTTTTTGTCAAATGATTTTTTTCTGGATCAATTGAGATAATCATGAGGAGTCTCCCATCCTTACTGTATTAATGTTGGTTCTATATGTTGAATCACTGCTTCACAGCATTACCTGGGTAAATCTGACTTGGCTATGGTATAAAATGATTTTTATATACATATAGGTTTGTTTTATTGCATTTTGTTGAAGATTTTCATCCATATTCATTAAAAATATTAGCCTCTTAATTTTTTGGTAACATATTTTCCTATTTGGTATCAGCCTAAATTGGCTGATAGCATGAGTTAAGAAATATTTTTTCCTCTTTTTCTGAAAAGTTTTTAAAGAATTGTTACTTATTCATAGTGTTCCCTTACAACCCTCTTTATTATGGCAAGATCTGTGGTAATGACCATCATTTATGATTTTATTGACTTAAGCTTACTTTTTTTCTAGCAAAAATTGGTCAGTTTTTTCCACTCATCAAAGAACCAAATTTGACTACCGAACTTCTCATTTCCTTTTCTCTGTCTTGTTCATTTCTTCTCTGTGGTATTATTTCCTTTATTCTGCTTCCTTTGGATTTAGTTTTATTTTTTTTATAAAATTTTGTAGTTGAAATTTAGGTTATTAAGATCTTTCTATTTTTAAAATAGGCAGTTACAGTTATAAATTTCCCTCTACCCAATGCTGTAGTATGTACATACATTTTGAAACATTTTTCAGTCTTATACATCTTGAATTATTTTAGTTTCCTTGACTGTTTCTTCTACTTATTATTTAAAGTATGGCCACGAATTTCTTTGTACTTATAAAATCCTCAGTTTTCTTATATTATTGATTTTAAATTTCATTTCATTGTGATCAGAAAGTACATTATATGAATTCAATCGTTTTGCATGTATCAAGAATTGTTTTATACTCTAAAATGTAATACTCTACAATGGAAAATATTCTGATCTGTTTGAGAAGAATTTATCCCACTATTGTTGAGTGGATATGTATGTATCTATTAAACTTAATTTTCTTTTAGCATTATTTCAAGTTTCCTATTTTCTTCTTCTCTAGTTTTCTTTTAATTTATTTCATTAGTAGATTTTATAATGCATTATGATCACATTCAACCTTGATGGTTTATATCAGTACAAGCATATCAGTACATCTTAATTCTTATTTTTTCCCATTCACCTGCCCTCCCTACAACCCCACCACTTATATACACAAGCTTTGTTTCTTTTTTTACCATCAATTTTTTTCTTTCCCTTCTCTACTTACCCCCACCCCCTTTCACCTTTCCTTTTGTACATTTTCTTCCTATTTCACGATACCTATCATACATTAGAACTCATTTACACCTTCAGTTTCTCATACCAGAGAAATGATATAGTATTGCCACATCTGCATCCTATTTATTTCACTTATGAGTAGGTCTTCAAGGTACATAGTGAAAGATATGATTAACCACACTAAAGAAGAGATTAGGATCACGTTAGATTCTCAAGTTACAAGCAGCTTCAAGCAGATTTCCAGGAGACTAAATCTCCAGTGAAAGTTTACAAAATAGTATGAACAAATGTGGAGGCCAAATATCCCACCTACAAGACAGGACTGTAGCCAATGAACGGGGAAGGAATAATTTATGAAAATGTCAAGAGACCATGAAAAATTAATCCAGCAGCTCCTAAATAACACAAAGAAGAATAACATAAGACTGACTGGAGTCAGTGAGGAACCAGGAGATAGTACAAAAGATATTTTTAAAAACTGTTCACAGATATAATGGCAGAAAATTTCACAGAAATAGGAACAGAATTTGACATACAGATAAGTGAGGCATATAGAACTCCAAGTTTTTTTCTGGTAAAAAACTAAACTTAGGCATATAATTATCAAGGTTCTAGAAATTCAACAGAAGAAAGAAATATAAAAGCAGTTAGAGAAAAGAAACAAACAACACCCCAAAAGAAAAACCATAAGAATAACAGCAGACTTTTCAAAACAAGCACTTAAATCAAGGAAAGACTGGAGTGAAGTATTTCAAGCCTTAAAGGCAAACAATCTCCAAACTAGATTGATGTATCCTGCAAAACCATCTTTTAAAATTGGTGGGGAGGGAGCCGGGGAGTTAGCTCAGTGGTGCCGGCGCCTGTATTGCAAGCGCAAGGACCCGGGTTCGATTCCCCGGTGGCCACATAACAATACTGGGTATGGAGACCCACACCCAGCAGCAACCAGTACCACATACCACAGTGCCGGGCGTGATGGCTCACGCCTGTGGTCCCAGCGCTCGGGAGGCAGAGGCAGGAGGATTGTGATGTGAGTTTGAGGCTGAGCTCAGGGCCAGCCTGAACCACAAAGCGAGACCCTGTCTCCAAAAAACCTAAAAAAAAAAAAAAAAAATTGGTGGGGAAATAAGATACTTCCACAATAAAGAACAGCTGAGAAATTTCATGAATACAAAACCTGCCCTCCAAAAATATTCTAATTTTATCAAAGAAAGTAGGGTACTGATGTTTTCAACTATTATTGTTGAGATATCTATTTCCCCTTCCAAGTCTTATTATTTTATGGAGTGGAGTTTGTTTGGTATTTTTGAGGTAAGGTCTTACTATGGAGGTTAGCTTGGCCTTGAGCTCACTATGTAGTCCAGATTGGCCTCAACTTTCGAAAATCCTTCTACCTCATCCTCCCAAGTACTGAGATTACATGAATGCCTCACCATGCCCAGAAATCTTATAAGTTTACAATCATATGTTTTGAAGGTTTTCTGTCAGGTGAATATATGTTTTTAATTATATATTCCTGACAGATTAACCATTTTATCATTTTATCATTATACCTTTCTCTATCTTTAGTAATCATTTTTGTTTTAAAATCTATCACTTCAGATATTAATCATAACTTAAGATCTCTTCTTGTTTTTTGGATTTTTTTTAGGTTTTTTGAGAACAAGGTCTCGCTTTATGGTTCAGGCTGGCCCTGAGCACAGCCTCAAACTCACTTCACAACAATCCTCCTGCCTCTGCCTCCCGAGTGCTGGGATTACAGGCATGAGCCACCACACCCGGCACTGTGGTATGTGGTACTGATTGCTGCTGGGCATGAGTCTCCATGCCCAGTATGGTATGTGGTTACCAGGGATCAAACCCGGATCTTGCACTTGCAAGACAGGCGCTGGAACCACTGAGCTAAATTCCTGGCCCTTCTTGTTATTTTTTGCATTGAGAGAGGAGACCACCCCTCCATGCAGAGTGGGACTACTATAAATTAATTCATGGTGTTATTAAGCAGCTATGGTTAAGTGGGTAACCATACTCTTTGTGAAATGTACCTGAACGGCCAGAACAACAACTGTCATCTGTCACCAAAGAGCCTAAGGGACTAAGAAAATCTTGCCAGAACTCTTCTCTCCTTCACTCCACTGCTCTACTTTGTGTAAACCCTGCCAAATAGGGAAACAAATGGAATTAGGCCGTTTAGATATAAAAAAAAAATCAACAACAAATGCTGGCAGAGCTGTGCAAGGAAAGGAACCGTTCTTCACTATTGGTGGAAATGTAAACTGGTACAATCACTGTGGAGACCAGTATGGAGATTCCTCAAAAAACTGGGATTAAAGGTTCCATTTGACTCCACCATCCCCCTGCTAGGTATATACCCAAAAGAACTAAAAGCATTATATTATAGTAACATATGTTCACCCACATTTATAGCAGCTCAGTTTGTAATGGCTGAATCTTAGAAACAGCTGAAGTATCCATCAACCGGAGCCTGGATAAAGAAGATGTGGGTTTTTTTTTTTTTAAATAAAGTGACAGTTTGTAATGGCTGAATCTTAGAAATAGCTGAAGTATCCATCAACCGGAGCCTGGATAAAGAAGATGTGGGTTTGTTTGTTTGTTTTTTTAAATAAAGTGAAATATGACTCAGCCATAAAGAATGACAAATTAGAGACATTTGTACTTAAATGGATGTACCTTGAGGACATACTCATAAGTGAAATAAATAAGACATGGATGTGTAAATATGATATCATTTCTCTAGTGTGAGAAACTCGAGGTGTACATGAGGTCTAGAATGTATGGAGAGTATTGTGAAATAGGAAGAAAACATTCAAAAGGAAAAGGGAAGGGAGGAGTTGGAGAAAGTAAAGAAGGAAAAAATTTAGTGGGTAAAAAAGGAAACAAAGGTTATGGATATAGGTGGTAGGGGTTGTATGATTGGCAGAGGAAATGGGAAAAAATAAGAAGAAAGCTGCATCAAGTGCTGACCCAAACCCTCAATGTAGCAATAAAATCAATTTTTAAAAAAAAGTGAAAGAAAAAATTTGATGGTAAAGAGAAAATACTAGAAACAAAGCTTATCTACACAGGGGTGCAGAGGAGCAGTAGGGAGGGCAGGGGGAAGAGAAATGATGAAAAACAAAATATATCACATTCAGGAACACATTTTTAAGGTTGAATGTGATCGCAATGTATATCTAAAATGTACTCAATACATTGAGTACTCAGTGTACTCAATGAAAAAGGGAGGTGGATAAGGAAGCACAACCTTCTATTCAGGGCTCTCAAGACCGGTAAGAGTCACACACTGAGCCGCTGGCACCATTTGAAGCTGCTTTTTGCTCCAGTCTTCGTTTTAAACAGTTGTCTGTGCGGTGTCCTCACTGTTTCCTGGTTCACCATAATTACCTTTTTCCATTCTTGAGTTTTCATTGTATTTAGTTATTTATTTATCTATCTAAATTCTATCTCTTATAGACAGAATTTAATTGGATATATTTTTTATCTTTATTGGTACATTAAATATATACACATCATGATTACACTCCATAATGGGGATTTGTACCAGTATAAGACACATCTTAATTCTCATTTTTTCCCCTAGCCCTACCTATCCTACCACCCCCCCATATACATAAAATTTGTTTCCTTACTTTTTTGTTACAATCTTAACATTTTCCCCCTTCACCCTATTTTACATTGAGCATTTTCTATTTCACAATATATAACATACAATGCTAGGACTCATTTACATCTTTATTTTCTCATACCAGAGAAAAGATGTGATATGTACCTATCTGTGCCCTATTTATTTCACTTATGAGGATATCCTCAAGATATGTCCATTTAAGTAGAAATGATTCAAAGTTATCATTTTTATGGCAGAGTAATACTCCATTCTGTAGAAGAACCACAGCTTTTTTATTAATAGGATATTTTTTAAAGAAATGTTTTCCCAGTCTTTTTCTATTGGATTGTGTAATTCAGTCACATTTATTATGCTGAATGAGAAACTATGATCAACATCTACTATTTTTATTTTTTTTTAATTTTTTTTATTTTTTGGGGGGTTTTTTGAGACAAGGTCTCACTTTTCACTTTTGCAGGGCAGGCTGGCCCTGAGCTCAGCCTTGAACTCACAGCAATCCTCCTGCCTCTGCCTCCCAAGTGCTAGGATTACAGGTGCAAGCCACGATGCCCAGCACTGTGGTATGTGGTACTGATTGCTGGTGGCATGAGTCACTATGCCCAGCCTTGTTGTTTGTGGTTACCAGGGATCAAACCCTGCCCTTGGGCTTGCAAGGCAGGAGCCAGAACCTCTGAATTTAATCCCTGGCCCTACTATTTTATTCTTTGTTTTCTACATTTACTATGTTTTTTTCATTCCTCCATTTCTCCTTTGTGTTAATAAGTATTTTCTGACATGTCACTTTATTGTTTTATTATTTCTATATCTTCAAGTTTTTTTTAACTTAGTGCTTACTTAGTGTTCCTCAGTAATATCTTATCTAATAACAATATTGTTCAGCTACAGCTAATACAATTTCAATAATATATAAAAACTGGTCCTACAGAACTCTGTTCATACCTCCTTTATGTGAATGTCATATATTGTACAATTACTAACATGGATTTATAATCATTGCTATGTGTAGTTGTCTCTTAAGTCATGTAGGAAAGAAAACATGAACTACAAACAAAAAATACATATTATTCTATTTTGTATTTTCCTCTGTATTGTTTACCAGTATTTTCATTCCTTTATGTGTGTCTGTATACTCACAACAACTGTCTTTCAACTCCAGCCTGAAGGACTTCCTTTAATATTTACAATAGGGAACCTTTTCTTTACCCAGAACTGTCCTAATTCCTCTTGCTTTTGTCGTTGTGGGAGACACAGGATATGGACTTACTGATGAGCAAGCAGCCCTTTTGTACTTAGCACTTTGAATATGTCACCCCTGTGTTTTCCAGAGCTACCAGGCAGCTTAAGTTCCATTGACTTTTTGAGGATGAGTCCTCCTGTGTAGAGCCCTGCGTACCTCGAATGCTCTTCATTTTTAAGGCTCAGAACAGATGAAGGGTAGTTGCTGTGCATAAGCGAGGTTGGGGGTTCTACCCCCAGCACTCCCCCTCTCACAGAAAGTCTATCATTCAGCCTGAAATTGAGGTCTATTCCTTAAATAAATGCTACCTTGGTAGCTGAATACCTTTGGTTTGTTTTAAGAGAAATGAAAAAATGTGTTCTGACTTTTTTTTTATTGTTTTATGAAGGAACAAGACTTGGAAGTCCTTGCTCTGCTGTTTCCACTTACACTACTTGTTTCTGCTTTGTACAATCTGTGCAGTGCAAAGCTGGTCTCTGAGAATATGTGGATGTAAGCAAAAGCAAGGATTTTAAAGAAATATCAGGAAGCTCAGAATGTTAATATTTCACTTGCATTCAAAATAATGTAAATAATACTAAATATCCTGATTCATCTTCTACCACTATAAGTTGCAATGATTTATTCTTATAGTTACATTTAAATTATCTTGATGAAAGAAATGGGTTCTATGTTTGTATCATTCCTATGAATAATTTTCTTTTGATAGAAAATACAACTCACAATCTTTATTTTTTGTTTTTCAAAATTGATTGTATTCGTACATTTTATATACACATTGTGATCACAGTCCACACTGAGAATTTGTAGCAGTACATGATATGACTTAATTCTCATTTTTCCCATTCTCCTGCCCCCCAAAACCACCACCTCCTATATATATACACTTGTTTTCTTTTTTTAAAATCATCAAATTTTTTCATGCTATGATGTTCTGTGATAAATTTTAGCAGAAGTGTAACATCAAAACCATCAACTTTGTTGTCAATAAATTATGGAACATATAGGTAATTAGTAGGAAGTCTGTTCTTTCAAGAACCCGAGTTCCATTTTGTCCTTTACTTTTATATGCATTGTAAAATATTTTACCTTCTTTGCATAAGAACATGATGATCATTTTAAATTACTGACAAAGTTGAAAAAATCAGCATGATTGCCAGTTCATATCTCATTCAAATTGAAGCAACAATGGTTTCATGTTTCGCACTAAAATTTCATCTTACTGCAAATATTTTTTGCAGAACTTTTCTCCCTCTGTGACTATAACACCTCAGCAAACATTTTCACTCATCTACAATCAACCACCATCTAACTAAATAATTACAAAATTCTTTAATTTAACATGTTAGCCCATTTACAATTCAAACTGTTTCCCAGGTATAAAGCATGCTTCAGTTAAGCTGACTTTTAAAAAAGTGCTTTTTTTCTCACTGCAGCTGAACCCTCAGTGTTGCTATCCAAAACTGAAATGTGAAACCACATTTATGGATATTAAGCGAGCTGACTTGGACAAAGCCTCTGACTGATGCCAACGTTATCTATACTAGCACTCTTGATTTCTCTACTTATCTCTTTGTGGACCAGGGGCAAACAGGCTGCATACCAGATGGGTTTAGTCCACGGAGAGCACTGTGCGATCACTTTTCTGTCACTCCCAGCTCCTGTGAGGGTGAGGCCCCAGGAGAGAGGCCGTGCCTGAGCACACGCGTGCGGAGGAGCGCGGAGGAGCCAGTCGCCCTCAGGCTGGCTTGCCAGAGTAATCAACAACTTCATTCATTCTCACATTCCTTCAAGAGAACTGCCATCCCAGCGAAATTAAAACACAAAACGACCACAGTGAACAGAGCAAGAGGTATCCACGTGAAGAAAGGAAAAAGGACACTTTAAAGGAAAGTTTAATTGCCTCATTAGAGAGAACAAAAGAAATCAAAGAATTTCTTTGATCTAAGTCAGTTTTCATTTAAACCATGAAAACAGGGGACAGGATGTCCTGGAAAAGGAACAGGGAACAGAAAAAGAATTTAGAAATTAAAACTATGATTGCATCTAAAAAATATCTTTCAAGAGAAAGAATTTTCCAAATTGATAAAAATAACTTTCATGAGTACAAACACTGGAAAAAAAGAGTGAGTCAGGAAAATATTTTTTAAAACTTCAAGGAAAAGATAATCCAGTATGTCTAATATCTGTCTAACAGAAGTTCTTAAAAGGAATCTCAAAGAAATGAAGGAGGAAATCTTTTGAAGTTGTTTTTTTTTTTTTTTTTTTGCTTTTGTGAGTTGTTTTTTTTTTTTTTTTTAATGTGAGAAGGCCAAAGTCTCATCAGGACTAAAAATACTGTGACTTCAGACTGAATGGGGCCACTGAATGCCAAGCAGGATGACGTAGATTAAAAGGCCTGAAACATAGCTTTCTGAAATTTCAGAACAGTAACTAATAATACACAGAAGACACTAAAACTCTTCCAGAGGACGGTCATCCATGAAGTGGCAATCAAATTATAATCAGACTTTTCTTATTAACAGCATAAGATGGTAGAAAACAATGAAGTAATACTTTCAAATATATTGCTTTCAATATATGTTGAAATGCATTTTAATTTGTCTTTTTCCTTTTAATCAACATACAATAATAACACATACATATAGAGTACAGCATGATGATTCAATATCATGCATAACATGTGTGCTAATCAAATCAAGGTAGTAAGCATTTCCATCTTCGTATTTCCTCATGTCTAGGGTGGTTAAATATCTCTCTTCTAGTTCTTCAAAAAATACATAATAGGTTGTTGTTCACTGTAGTCACCTCACTGTGCTTGTGGAACACTAGAACTTATTCATCCTTTGAAGCTATATTTTGGTATTTGTAGCCCAATCTATATCCTCTCCCCTACTCTTCCTAACCTCTTGTGGCTGCTACTGTGCTCTCTTCTTTGAGGTCCGTGTTTTTAGCTTCCGCATACAATGCACAGCCTTTTCCTTCTGTGCCTGGCTTATTTCACCCAACATCCTCTAGGTCCATCTGTTTTGCTGCAAGTAGTAGGCTTGTGTTCTTTTTTGCTGTTGAATATATTCTACAGTGTATATGCCATATTGTATTTACCCACTCATCTGGTGATAGATACCCTGATTACATATCTTGATTATTATGAGCAGTGTTATAATATACATATGAATGACTCACTGATGCTATTTCCTCTGAATGCACCTGGAAGTGGGAATTTTAGGTCACATAATTTATCTATGTTTTGTTTTTTGAGTAATGTGCACACTGTTCTTCATAATAGTTATACTTATGTTTCCTCAAGCAGTGTACAAGAGGTCCCTTGACAATGGTATTTGAGTTTTGGGGTTTGCTTGTTTGTTTTCTTTTCTGATAGTAGCCATTCAGACTGACATGAGATGGGGAAAATAGCTCTGAAAGTTCAATAATAGGTCCTGTCTTGCTTTTCTCTTATTGTTGAGACAAAATACTCAATATCCAAGTTAAAGGGAAAAAGATGTATTAGGCTTACAGTTCATAGGGGTTTCAATTGGTAATCAGCCAGCTCCAAGGCAGGGTGGCACATGGCAAAGAGGCATCACAGAGGAGAAGCAGTTTGGTATGCATAAAGTAGCGAAAGCAACAAGGAACCTTCACGGTGTCCTTCTACTCCTTTTATCCCATCCAGACCACCCGGATTAGGGCAGTGCCAAACCAATCATTCCTGGGTAGTGGTTTACTAACCACACTCCCTTAATCCTAGCATCACACAATCTAGATTCACCCACCTACGACCACATGAGTCTTAGGGGGATGGGGCATCTCCAGACACAAACCATAACAGATTCAGATAGTCATCCATGAAAAAGAAACAAGTACATCTTATGTGATACCGTATTCACCTTTCACGTACCTTTGGTTTCCCATTAACTCATTAAAGACTTCTTCAGAGACGTGGAAGCTAAAGAAAAGGTACATCAGGGAGGTTAACACAAGGACCAGGGGCCCAGTAAATGCAAGGATCAGGCTTATGACTCAGACATCCATCCCATCAGAACAACCAAGGATTTGGGATTAAGAACCCAGTGAACTCTAAGACACAATGGAAGCATCTTATTCCTTTTTGAACAGGAGGGAGACAAAACTAGCAGTCTGGGGGATGGACATTTTCCAGCATGACACATGTTATACTGTGGCCTAATTTTCAGCAGGACCATAGAGTGCAGAAGAAATATGCTTGAGGGCTGAGGATGTAGCTCAGTGGTGCCACTTCTGCCTGGCAAACACAAGGTCTTGAGTTCAGTTCCCAGTACCACAAGATAAAAACATCTGCTTGACCCTAAGAGGGGCAGCATCCTACTTGGAGTGGCCCAAAGTGGCACTGGGCATGGAGAGGACAGAATGTCACCAGCTTCCCAGCCCCTCTGCATGAAGCTGTGCTTACATGCTCATGTAGGCACTCTGAGTCCTCTGTTCTTGGTATCAGCCTGTGTGAATGTTGATATTTATAGCTGTAGGGCACAAGGTAAGAGTCGTGGCTGTAATCATGATAAAATGTGATTCTAGTAGTCAGAAGTTATTGATTGAATGCAGTTATGGAAAAGAGAGTGAAAAGCATAAGGTGGTTTATGGGGCGGGGGGAGACAGAGCCATTAACCAAAGCTTCAAGAATAAAACAGAACAAGGAACATGTTGCCCTAAAACAACAAAAGTAACCAACATAAGAATTTATAAAAGAATATAAATTTATCAAAAATTGAGTGAAATGGGGATGAGGAAAGAGAATTCCACAAGCAGCATACATCTATCTTTTGTATTAAAAGGATGATAGATAATTCTTACATCGAGCAGCCGTCTCTGTGTCTGTGAAGCAGGCAGCATGAGCAACTCTACAGAAGGAGAAAAGAAGTCAGGCATTTCATAGGCCCAGGAGTGAAAATGTGGAATGATTATAAATGGTCAAATTACCACCTGTGAGGTGACAGGAATGTTCTAGAATGGATTGTAATGAGCCTTGCACAAATTTATATGTCTACTAAAGTTTAATTTAGCACACATTTAAGTATCATGCTATGGACATTACACATCAATAGAAATGCATTTTTCAAAAAATTGATAAATTGGGACTGGGATTTAGCTCATTGGTTCCAGCACTTGCCTTGCAAGCCCAAGGGTCTGGGTTCAATCCAGGTAACCACATACAACAATACTGGGCATGGTGACACACCCACCTGCAATCAGTACCACATACCATAGTGCCGGGTGTGGTGGCTCACACCTGTAATCCCAGCTTGGGATGCAGAGGCAGGAGGATTGCTGAGTTCAAGACCAGCCTGAACTACAAAGTGAGACCTTGTCTAAAAAAAAAAAAAAAAAAAAAAAAAAAAAAAAAAAAAAAAAAAAAAAAAAAAAAAAAAAAAAAAAAAAAAAAAAAAAAAAAAAAAAAAAAATTGATAGGTCGAAAGTATATGTAAAAGCGTATTATTTAGTTAGTTATGCAGGCAGCCATAACTCTAAATAGACCTGTTTACATGAACTGAGAAGGGTCAGGAACTGACCTCAGTGGAGCAGCATCTACCTGAAAGGCTCAAGGTCCTGAGTTCGGTTTCTGGTATAAAAACCAAAACACTGGGAGCGGCAGGACAGGAGGAAAAGACATGATGTGGAGACTGTTGTCCATCATTTATACCTTTCTATTCTTTTTCTATTCTATTTCTTTGATTATATTTATCTACGCAGTTATTACTTCGATCCACTATTAAAGGTTTTTTTAGACATTTAGATTCCCAGATGCAGACAACCACTGCCTATTTTTTAATCTTCTAGAATTCAAACATGAATAATAATACCCTCTGGATAAATTAGCCAACTTTATTCTTTTCTCCTAAAGACCAAGGCTTAATGAAAAACTCTTTTACAAGCCACCACTGGTAACTTAATGGGCACAAGAACTCAACTGGACATGGTCGAGAGTCCACAACGCTCCCAAAATAGAACCGAGGGAAGGGGAGGAAGCAGCTGGCTGTGTCAGGAGTGACATGTGCTACAGCTATGTGAAGCAGTCGCCATGGGGGAGTAGAGAAAACATAAATAATTCTCAGGGATGGAAGCACCCTAGAAAAAACGAAGCCATTAATGTGATCAGCTGTCATCATCTGTCTGCACGAAAACACTGCCAGGAAGACCCTGGAGCCTGGCTTTCTGAGCCCCTGACACAATCATCTTAACCCAGACTAAAATGATACAGTCCCTGGAGGGAGGCAGTTGACTTAGAAAATACATATTTAGAAGTTTTTGAGATACAAAGTAATGTATACAAAGCAGGAGGACTTTACGCTACAAGCCTTACTGGTAGTTTGATAAGCAAATACCAAAGGCCAGGGGGGTCTCAGTACAACTGTGTTGGAGAAGAAGAACCCTCAGGCATGGGTTTGCTTTTGGGTAAAGTGGTACCTGGAGAGCAGTAATGAACGGCCAGAGTGACTCCATGCAGCCCCACACACGCGCGGTCTCCACCTTGTGTTCCAACACAAGTGAACAAGGAGTAGGAACATACATCTGTCTGTCTTTCAGTCAAGTCCCCCCACCAGCGTGTTTCCCGTAAAAGAATAAAACCTAATCTTCTCCAGGTCGGCCAGCTCCGTTGAGTCTCTCTAATTTAGTACAATAAGCCCTTGATTCACGGGGTTCACAAGCTCTGACTGCATCTCATGCACACCCTAAAAGAATTGATCTGTACTGAGAACACACTTTTTCTTATTATTCTTTAAACAAGACAGCATAGCAGCTGCTCACACAGCTTTTACGTTACGTTTGTTACTCTAAGTTCCCTGGTGACAGTGCCAAGTTCCCGGGAGGACTGTGCTGGTTCCTTACAAATAGTATACCGTTTTATATGAGAGTCTCGAGCACGGGGAAGACTTTGGGACCCGCCGGGGTCCTGGCCCTAACTCCCTATGGAGACCACAGTACTTACTTCAAGGTTTGTCTCAGTGCCTGGGAGTGTGGTGAGGAGCCACTGAGGCTAAGGTCATTGTGCCCTTGTTGTCCGGGTTCTCCCGGGTCTGGGCTCTGGGAGGAGCGAGCCAGCAGCTCCTAGGGGGAGAGACCTCTCCAGACCCGCCTGTGCCGACAGCCCTGCCTTCTGTTCCCCAGACACGGGCTGGAGAGTGACCTGCCTTCCTCCTGACAAGAAGGAGATCAATTTATCCATTATGCTATATTGAAATGAATCAAAAGAGGGATTAAATGACTAGTACCTTCTAACCAGGGAAACGCTATTCAGGCAGAATTTTTAAAATACAGTACCCTATCCATGGGAGAGAAAGCTAGAGTGGGACAAACTGTCTAAGACAATTTTAAATTAAAATGTAAAATTAAAAAACAAATGCAAAATCACACTTATGATGCCTGTCATTCGTCGGTAATGAGTGGTAACCACCAAACGTGCCTCATGTAAACATCTGTAAGTACCACCCACAATTCTGGTGGGTTGAAAATACTTTAAGAATCTCTTCCCAATAAAAGTAGAAGTCCTAAACATTTCTCACTGTGTCAAAATATTGCTTGTAATTGGAATCCACTTTACTTGTGGTTCCATGAGCTGTTCCTAGCAGACACCTCATGCAGTCCGGGTTCCATTCATATTTTCAGCAGATTATTTGAGTCTTCATGCCTTGCGTGGCCCCGAATCTGTGCGTCACTCTGAGAAATGAGTGCAGCTCAGTGAATGTCCCCCTTCCTCCCAGCGGGCCTCCCTCGGGGTCTACAAGTTCTCAGGCTTTCATCCCCGCCTTCCCTGCACAGTACAGGGCTGTCATGAGCTTCAGTGACAGCACATATGTTCCGTCCTGTCAGCAGCATTTCTAAAAAGAGAAGCAGCCAGAGCATAGTAAGAAACAGGTATTATTATCGTTGCTCCTATTTTACAGTGGAGGAAAATGAGATGTGGAAAGTGAAAGGCTCGAGGTCATAAAGCCTGAAGTCACAAAGCCAAGACTGGCCAGGCTGGTAGCAGAGCTGCTGAACACATTCAAAGAGTTCCATTCTGGAAAGCTATTAGGAAAGTCCTGGCCATGGGAAAGCACGGAGATTAGCTCTTATCTTATGACTTTATTTGTTATCGCATCATTTAAGCCCTTTGTTTTGATTTGCTTCAAGACTGAGGGAGGGTTGTGACCCAGTATGAAACGTTCACCTACAGTGCTCAAGGACCTGGGTTCCATCCTGACACTGCAGAACAGGGCAATAAAGATGAGGGCCTGGTATACACATTTGCACTATCTTAAACTGGCTATATTTGGAACTTATTCCATTGCTAGGACCTTGTAACTCAGGCTGTTAGGAAATTTGTATTTTCTGGAGAGAATGAAATTGAGATGGTATGGAGAATTACAGGTATAAAAATAACTTTTCCAAATGGGCAGAGTTACGAGTGAGGGAACATATCTACATCTTGGCAATCCTCTTAGGAATTCATGTTTTTTTTTTCTTTATTTTTACTAAATAAGTGGTTCTTTAAAGAAATGGGATGACACTTAAATTTTTGAGCCTTCCAGAGTTAAATAGCCCAAGTTATTATGAATGCTGCAATAAAAGAGAAATGATGTATGGAAATTTCTTTGAAAAAAATGAGAGCTTGATTTGCAAGATGAAGGTTTATCACAAAGTTTACGTCAGCACAGGAAGGGAGAGAGCAATGGACTTCGGTGCGAAAAGGAGAGTTACTGTCCTTTCTTCACCACCTCGGATACCCTGGTCTGGTTCCCTGCTGGGCTTTGATGCTGCTCCTTCTGGCTTTTGAGGAGCTGGAAGGAATAGGTCGCAAGTTTTTTTTAGCTTAAGCAGTGAAGCTTTGGGCCTTCTAGGCAGGTTTCCTCACCTGTAATGACTGTAGCAATCTCTGGAGTTTGGGTGAGGATTAAGTGAGACACTGCCCCAGAGCATAAGAAAGTGTCCGCGATGCGCTTGGCCTACTTTGCATAGGCTGTTGTCCATCAGTGACAACTGTGAAGCTGCTTCACAGTAGGGCTACTCCACCGAAGCAGAGGAGAGCAGCTTCAGAGGGGCTGCAGGGCCCCAAATCCTCCTTCTTGAACTGACTGCCGGCCATTTCCGGGACCTATCTGCTTCTAAGAGTTGGTCATGGAGCTGAGGTGAATTCCAGCTCCATCTGCTCCATTTCTTTTGAAGTAGAATGTGGAATATAATGCTCTAAACTTCTAAAGCTAAGTGTTTATTACATTAAAATGGAAATTGCTTTTGAAGCTACTTTTGAAATGCTTGTTTCCTTAGAAAAAGTCTGTTCTGATGCAGTTCACATGAAAATACCAGAAACATTAGGTTGATGAGGAAACCATCAGGCTTAAGGTAGAATACTTAATTATGATACATAGTAATAACCATCTTTGTCTGCTTAGGGTTCTTTATTGGTTCTTTTCATTTTTCAGGATCTTATTTTCTATTTCAATCTGGCCTTCAACCGTGGTCAGGCTGAGAGAGCTGAGAAGCCCATTCTGAGAAAAACGTGACTGCTTGTCTCCCTGGGTCTGCCAAGGGTGAGCGCGTGGCGGTGGCAGCTTCCTTCTGCCTTCCGATCCTCTTGGGCAGACGCAGCCCTGGAATGCAGGCCCCACATCTGCCCCTGTCAGTGACAGCCCCGCCCTGGCTCTCACCAAGCCACTCCCTCAACTGCCTGTGGCACTCTCCATCCTTACTGAACTTTCCAAGGGAAATTCTTTGCATAATCCTGCTCTTATCATGGTTTACTAAAGTCACAAACTTGCTCATTTGAGAAAATCTCACAGAAACTGAGCAGGGGAAGGAAGGAGTCCATCAAGAAACCCAGTGGTGAACTGCATGAGGAACTCTCTCAACCCCCTCCCTGCCTTACAGGAAGCTGATTTCCTCTGGCACTGCTGAGGTCCAGAAACACCGTTTTATTTGCTGCCCCACAGTGCTGTGGTCTGTTCCTAAGAGGTCGTGCACTGGAAGTGTGAAGCTTGGTCCTCGGGGTAACAGTGGTGAGAGGTGGAGTAGCTGAGGAGCCTGGGTGGATGTCCTGGGGACCCCATCCCAGAGGGGTTAGTACAGTCCTCTTGCACTCGTTTCTGTGAGAGCTAATTGTTCTAAAAGAGCCAGTGTGGCCTCTCCCCATCTCCTGCCTTCAGTCTCATCATGTACCACTTGGCTCACACACACTTCTACCATGTGATATGAGATGTTATGCTGTGACAGTCACTGGCCCTCACCAAAAGCAAATGCTGGTACCATGCTCTTGGACCCTTAAAGTAAAAGTGAGATAAACTTTTCTTTGTAAAGTTCCTGGACACAGCACTTTATTACAGCAACACAACATGGCATTTTTTTCTCTGGCTTTGTGCTTATACTCTTCAAACAGACTTGGACAATCTGGGACACACCAGCTGATCCTGGCTACCCCTTGTGATTTTCTCTCAGACTGAAGGAGAAGAGATAGGGGGTCATCATGAGTACAGGATTAATGGGCGTGTAAGTGGAAGCCATCAGTCAGTGTGCAGAGTTCTGCATGATGTATAAAATAGTGTTTCTGTTCTCAGTGCCACAGGCAGAAAGTGTGTGTTTACTAAGTGATAAATAACAGTAGAAATAAGAAAAATGGGCATTTGAAATGAACAGACACTTTTCAGAGAATGAAGTAAAAGCAGCTAAGAAGCATATGAAGAAATGCTCAACATCACTGGTCATTTGAGAGATGCAGATGAAAACAACACTGATATTTCACCTCATTCCACAAAGCACAGCTGCTGTCATTAAATTAATTAGCAACAAATGCTGGTTGAGGCTGCGGGGAGAAAGGAATCCTTCACTACTGGTGGGAATGTAGACTGGTGCAACCACTATGGAAGTCAGTGTGGAGATTCCTCAAAAAATTAAGATTAAAGTTCCCATTTGACCCTGCTATTCCTTTGCTAGGTGTATACATACATGAAAATATATATGAGTCCCATGTTTACAGAAGCTCAATTTGTAATAGGTAAATCTTGGAAACAACCCAAATGCCCACAACTGGAGACTGGATAATAAGATGCATTTTTAAAAATAAAATGGAGTATTACTCTGCCATAGAGAATGATAAATTTGAGTCATTTATACTCAAATTTGACAGCATACTCATAAGTGTGAAATAAATAGGTCACAGGGGTGTAAATACTATTTTTTCTCTATTATGAGAAATTAAAGATATAAATGAGTTCTAAAACATATGATAGATATTGTGAAATAGAAAATATTCAAAAGGAAAAGGGGGAACAGGGGCAAATAAAGAGAGGAAAGAAAAAATTTATGGTTAAAAAGGAAGCAAAGCTCATGTATATAGGGGATAGGGAGTTGTAGGGTGGGCAGGGGAATGGGAAAAAATGAGAACTAAGTTATGTCATATACTGGTACAAATTCTCAACATTGAATATGATCATGATGTGTATATAAAATGTACCGATAAAATCAATTTAAAAATAGTGGAGACTAGAATATTGCATCAGAGAAAAGAATGCTGTGGAAATGAGTATCAAGTTTTGTTCAGTTTTTAATTATTTTTGGTTGGGCAAGCCTATCAACATGTAGGGGCCAGGAATGTAGCTCAGTGGTTATGGTACCTGCCTGCAAGTACAAGGAACCAAGATCTATCCTTGGTATCAGGAAAAAAACCCAAAAACATGTGGGTATGTGCATGCGTAGGACGACAGTGGTAAGACTGAACATCACACACAACACCAGAAGAGCTATGTTCCTGATGATTCAGCTGACCTCACACAGCCCAGGTCTCCTAAGAGTACATTTCAGTAACCTGGAAAGCCACAAAAGTAGGTGAAGAAGATGAAGAAAAAGATGACTAATTCCAGGAAAAGCAAAACTTTGTACAGAAATGAAAGGTTATTAAGTTTTATTGTAAGGCTTTGCCTTGAATAACATTTACACAGTTGTAATGATGTAAATACTGAAATGGAGGTAGTTATTTTATGACATAATTATTTTGGGAGTGGGGAGAATGGGGGAAGTACATGATACCAGAGGTAGGAGTGAAGCACAGTTAAGTAATCAGCTTTTATCGTGGGAAGATAATCTCCGAATGCAAAGGGGAAAGTGGAACTACAGACATGTATGCCATTTAGACAAAGGGGTTAAGGTAAAATGTTAGCTAGAAGAGGTAGAAGTAATATCTCAAAGAGTGAAAATTTGGGCACAAGCATGGAATCCATCACATTTCACAACCAGTTCACTAACTTAAACTATGGGCATGCACGACTTTGATAAAAATTTAAACAAGACAAGCATATGTTAAAACAATCAACCTAACAGAATACTGGCTCCTGATACCATAAAACCAGGGCAATCTGTTTTTTCCAATAGCAGAATTATTCCCTATACTGGCTTCCACAAGAGGGGAAAGAAACTTGAGACATATATACTTAAAGTGAACAGAATTGCTAAATTAGAATTTGCTACAACTGTGAACATTTAGAACTACAAAAATTTAAAACTTAGAAGGGGAAAATAGTATGAAACAGAGAGTTGACTTTAAAAAGCTCAAATGGAAGGTGAGTCACACACTACAGGCTACACACTACACTACATACTACAGGCTATTTCCATCCACAGTAAACAGTGGCATTGTGTGCAAATCTGAAGAGGTGGTGTAAGGCCTTGGGCTATAGTGGATTTAATTCCAATTTGTGGTTAAGAATGATCTAAATTCTAAGACTGCCCAAGAGTTCTTGACCTATTTTCAAGACAGAAAATTCAGTGAGGAAACAGTCAAGGAGTCAGAGATGACAGAGGGTGCTCAAGGAAAAAACCACCCAGGAAATGTGATTACTGGAAGATGGGAAGAAAAAGTGAGAACCACTAATTGGAGCCCAAAGGATAATATCAGACCAACAGCATCATAGCATCAGGTGGTGGGAAGAAGGAATGGAACAAATAAATCTCTACCTGTGGCAGCTGACTGCATTCTGCTGCCATCTGCTTGAGTTTACTGATTTGTACTTTTTCCAAAAAACACATTAAAAAAATACAACCCACCAGTGGTAAGAAGAGTAAATAGAAAGAGAATATAATAGAACAATTCATGCAAATGGGAGAAGGGAATCTTGGAGAAATTCAAAGCCATGTGAACCAAAATCTATTCCTTCAATCAAACATTGCTGAGGTTCCTAGGACAACATCTTGATGGTTTCTTCCCAGAAGCATTTCAAGTCATAAGGTTCTATAGAATGTCCTGGGCCAGTTTCCTAAAAAGTTTCCTCAAAAAGTTTTGTCCACAACCATCCTAAACCAATCAGTGAACTAATCCAGTGTCACACACCCATGATCCAGTGTCACACACCCATGATCCAGTCACTCCTAAAAGGCGTGAGTGCATGAGACTTTGGGGGGGACACAAGCCATTGTAGAGAAACCCTCACTGGTGGAAAAGGTAGCGTCAGCCCAGTCAGATACATTCAGAGGAGCCAAGGACACAAGACAATGACATGAAGTGCAATGTGGTGTCCAGAGTGGTTCCTGGGATTCAAAAGGGACAGGAAAGGGAAAATATGTTGAAATTTGAATAAAGTCTGGAGTCTAGTTACCAGTAATGTAGTAATGTTAATTTTCATGAATTTCAAAATTATAACACCTTAAGAAACGTTCAACTATTGATATTTTCTATACTATCAAAAGTAAAGTTTTAAAAACCTTAGTATGGTCCTAACTTAATTGAAATAATTACCAATGATGTTTGGGAAAAATGTTACAAAAGCTATGTGAAAAGTTCAACTATTGATACTTTCTATACTTTCAAAAGTAAAGTTTTAAAAACCTTAATATGGTCCTCAATTAATTGAAGTAATTACCAATGATGTTTGGGAAAAATGTTGCAAAAGCTATGTAAATTTTCCTGCTTCATTTTGTGTACAGTGAACATCTGGAAGTTTTGTTTACTTTACTGAATTAAGACCAGCTCATCTTCCACTAAGAAAATGCAACTACCATATGAGTTAATTGGCAAACAATTGCATAAAATGTCTGAAGTTTCCTTTGAACTATAAGTAAGCAAAATGAGTTATTGATAACCAGATCGCTGATAAGTTCACCCTGAGAGACATTCCAGAAGCCCAAAAGATAGGCTTCTGCTCTCTCAGCAAAGTTCATGCAATTGCCCTGGGCAAATTTTACTGTGAAGTGACAAAAGTGTTTGACTAACACACAAAGTTCTTTCTAAAAGTTTAAATAATGATAGTTTGGACAATTGAGGTATAATGAAAAAATAATATATTGAAATCTAAAATGACTTCAGATGTTGGTGAAAGAAAACTGTGTTCAAACACATTTGCGAGTCTTTTCCTGGTAGATGTCAAAGTCCTTAACACACAGTAGTGGCAACATGTTGTATGTCTCTCTGGGTGTCTCCGGGGGACAATGGACTGATTTGGAATAGTTCTAACTAGAGTTCATATACCTGGGATAAATATTCAGTTAATAAATGTCTTTCCTCCTTGGATGATGAATTCTAATGATTCTCTGTCATGCCAATTTAAAGAAAATGTACTAAGAAAGATATTTTGTGAATGTTTCTCACACAGTGGAAAGTGGTTTGGGAGAAGGAGTTATCTCGTCCCTCTTTGGGTATCTACCCTGACAAAGTGATCAATATGTTCCAATCACAGCCGATATGTGTCTCTCCAAAGTCTTCAGAAGGCCTGAAGAGGAGGGAGGGGGGAGAGAGGAACAACGGGAGAAGGAGAGAAGAGGAGACTGTCTCAAAAGTACCGATTCATCTTCTTTCTCAAGAACCCAAAACGTTTCAGCAAACCGAGCACCCCGCAGCATCCAATAGCATCTTCATTTCATGCCTTTCTTATCAAATATGGAGTTTTTGTTTCACCTAAACCAAAATATCCTTTCTGTTTTAAAAGTCTCTCCCAGCATAAACTGCCAAATCGTAAACTCTACCGCTTCACACTGCAATGTTCTAAATCGCTCTCGGTGTGCACCAGTCCACCATTGCAGATTCACTGGAGAGCAGAACAGAGTCACCAGGTGCCCTTCCCCTGACTCCGGGGGCTGTATGTGCTGCTGTTCCACCCAGAACCTTGCCTGGAACACTCAACAGTGCAGCAGGCCGTCTCTCATACTTATCTGGTAACCAAAACATATTGCTTAATAAACAATAAGTGGCTCTATGAATGGAAGGATGAGCAGCAGGATTTTATCACCCAAGTCCCTCACCTAAAGTCTAATATGACTCCTTCTCATTGGGGGGGGGGGTCAAGGAACAGTTATCTCTTTAAAGGACTTTATTTGCACTAGAATTATTTAGTACATAAAGCTTAATATTTTTGCCCTGGCTGCCTAACTGAAGCAAATTCCATGTTCAGTCTTTAATACTAAAGCAATAACTATCCTAGCCCTCATACAACAGTATTTTTAGCACAATGAAACAATTTGAAGTTACTCAAGCTAAATAGGCTGAAAATACACGTCAGTTTCAATTTCTTGATAATAAATTGCAAAATTGTAATAACCTTTCAAGGTGAAGGTGGCACTTTGTGGCTTTAGGTGTGTCTCTATTTTTTTGCATACTGGACAACGTGGACAGACAGACAGTAAAGACAGAGGTAAATTGACAGAAGTAAATAAACATCTCCTCTTCTATCCGGCTATTGTGTGGGGTTCCACCAGCCTACTAGGAGTTGAGTTCAGCTTGGGTTAATGGTTGTTCTCATACTTTCTATGTACAAGATCCAAATGCATCCAGCTGAAAGCTGCTATGACTGTATGTACATTGAGTCTGGCATGTGTGTGGGGGGGTCCCTGGTGTCCTTCTGTCACCTTCAACTCCCAGCATCCTCCAGAGGCCCATGCCACAGAAGAGTCTCTCGTCAGGTTCCTGCCCCTCTAGGTGAACACTGCTCTGGTCCTTGGTGATGGGCCATGGAGGGCTCTCTGTCTCTCTCTCTCTCTCTCTCTCTCTCTCTCTCTCTCTCTCTGTGTGTGTGTCTCTCTCTCCCTGAGGTTGTGCTCCTGGACATTCGACATGAGTGGGCTCATTATCCTTGGTCCTCTTTCCAGTGTGACCTTGGATAGGGCTCAGAGAGGAGACTGTCTGTCCTTCCCATGCAGTAATCAACTTTTTCAGTGATCATGGTGCCGGGAGATTCAGTGTTCCTGGTTCAGAGATAGTTGACTTCCTGTTGTATCCTTGTGTAGGAAACAAATGGGAGTCTGGTCTCTATTTAGGGGAACTGATCGCATGTATCAAGCATCCATTTTTATTACCAAATCACCTCCCTAAGTCCTCCCTCCTAATGTTATCGCTTTGGGGATTTAGACTCAATGCATAAATTTGCAGTCCATGGCATGTCTTTGCATAGCTCTGGGTAGAGTTTGCACCCAAACTTCAGCTGTTGCTTTGTACAGAAAAGGAATGATTCAAGCATAGTACCCACTGTGAGGGGTTCCTCTATAGTCTTCTGATCTGTTCTGTCTTCCTCATGAGTAGCTGAGGCCAGTCTTCATGTGAGTGAGGAATACCTCTGTGATGGGCTTCCAGCTATGGCCAGTGGACATGCCTATCCACACTTGCCATTAGGGAAGTGTTAGCATTTAAACTTGCTTTGGTCCCTCTTTGGAACACAGCTGTTCTAGTGTCCTTGCGATCTGTTTTCTGAGAGACCTCAGCCAACTAATGATTTGGTCAATTATTGTGGGAAATTCAGAGCAGATGAATGCTTGATGTGAATGTATGAAGAGACTTTGGGAGTAACAGTTCCCAAGCTTCTGGAGTGTATGGTTAAAAACTAGAACAGATCCGTAGGACAGCAGTCCGCAGGATCAATGACAGGTTATCCTCAGAGATGTTTGCTCTGGTCGCTGTGCTCCTTCTCCCCCCGAGAAGCTGCCTGCCTGGTAAGCATGCTTATACTAGGTCAGCATATATCACGTACTTCTGCATTGGTGTTCTCATGTCTTTTAGTTACAAGTAAAAAGCGATGAAAGTTTCAGTTTGGGGCTCTTTCCCAGAGTCTCACTTATACTGCAGAGGCAGTTCCTCTGTGCTTCTCAGAGACTGAACACAGTCTCCAAGTAACTGTTCATTCTTCATAAACCACAGTCATACACTGTGATACATCATTCAACTTTGTGTTCTTGTTGGCATTTTTCCCTTTTCTACATCTGACAGTTTGAACTTTCACTGGGGTACACACACTGAGCGTCTTGTCAACATCACCTTAGCTATAGAATTGGGGTTTCTTTTCCCTCACCTGCCCTCCTTGCATCCTACAACACATTTTGCAGTGCCAACCAACCCTGAGGCCTGGGTTTAATTAGTACCACAGCCCCTGGGTGGCAGGCTTCCCTGATATTAAATCAGACTGTAGATAGAGGTGGAGAATCTGAGCCTCCCACATGATTATCACTCTCTACAGCAAAGCTGTATTTTGGCAAGTTATCATAAATTTCTACTGCAGAATTTTTTAAAAGTTATGCACAAGATCTACACAGAACATAGAGAACTAGAGATGAATTTCTTTAGTAATTAATAGTAGACTGATTAGCATCTCTGATCCAAATAATTTAAATCTCTGTGTTATTAGCTATCCAAATCCCCATGATTAAGTGTGGATATGCATTTAACAAGCTTATATTTCTTCTTGTGCTTTATCCACTCAGGAAAATATATAACACAGTCTATAAAGAAAATGGAAGTTTGGTACCTTCCCCAACGTGGCTTTTTTCCCTCTATAGAAAACATTCTAAAAATATCTTTGCCCGTGATCTGCTTTCTTGTTGTTGTTATTGCCACTGACTTGTTCTTGTATAGTTTATGTTTCTGGTTGGTGTTTACATCAGGCGTAGGAGGAAAAAAAATAGGCAAATACCCATTTGAGCTATCATACATCACCAATGAGATGAATTCCAGCTTTCATTAAGTTGCTTGAAGAGTGTACAAAAATTACATTACTTCAGGTTTGAAAGTAAGTTACCTTTGGTTTAAAGTTACTTTAGAGATTGTTGTTCTACTGAAAAGGCTGTACATAGAATTTGTCATAGGGGCTAGAGTCCACTATTGTTTCTGGAGCAATATGTTTTTTAGTTTAAATAATAAACACTGGAAGTCAAATGTTTAGAGTAAAAGCTTTGGATTCTGGTATCACAAATTCCAGAATGACAAGCAGGCATGACACACCTTTGTAACTGAGTACTGTGACAAGGGGTCTGTGGAGAGCCAGAGGCCGCATCTGAAAGGCTGAGATGGCCAGGTGTGGTCTGATGTCAGGCTCAGTTCCCCATGGCTTCCTCTCGGGGGTGAAACTGCTCAGAGCAGAGACATAGCTTTTTAGACAACAGTAGCATGGACTGATGGCAGATGCACTCACTCCGGTTCAGAGCTCTATGTGAGAGTAATGGCACAAAGATCAGTCTAACTTGCTCCTGGGTCAGGCTTTGGGAATTTGCTTTTTCCAGAACAACACAGGGAAACTGTGTTTGTGGAAGGTGACCAGTTCAAATCCCTCTCCGAAGAAGAGATGAGTACCATTTTTATGTCTACAGTAAAAAGAACAGCCAATAATTTGCTGCTAAAAATACACTTAGAAGAAGGCCAGATGGGTAGGTATTTTGCCTCAGCCAAATTATACCTCAGAATATAACTTTTGGACAAATTTAAATATTTATAATAGGTCTAAATTCACAGTCTCACTCCTTATGCTAACTCTTATCCCTTAGATTGCTGTATAATCTTTGATAAAAATAGTTACTTGGAATGTAATATTTTGAAAATTCAAATTATCTATATCACTTCTTAAATTTTCATTCACTTACAGTCATTTAAGACTATAGTTCATTATAGAGTTCCTAATAGATCAAAATATAACATATTATAGAAAAAATAGTCTCTTAATTATTTAACTTCTACATCAGAGAACTATTGGGATTTTTTAGTCACTTTTTGCATCATTCAGACTTGCTAAAAGAGATTTAAAAATACTGTTCCTTATACATTAGGGCCTTTGTTCAAAAAGGCAGTAAGTATGACTTCACATACTCATGGAAAGATTGTAGTCAATCTAAAGATACCAAGTCAGGGCAACACTTGTAGTGGAAACCACAGGGCAAGTTCACTGTATGTTGGTATCTCTTCAATATCCATTAGCCCGAACTGTTTCAAGAGTTTATTTGAAAACAGAGTTATAAGGGCCTAGAAGACACTGATGTTGCCACTAAATGAGAATCAACTCCTTGATCTCTGATGAGCTTCCCAAGATTCACCCTATGCACTTGATTCCCAGAGGAAGCACATAGGCAGTCCAAGAAGACTTCAGTATTATTTCTGAGCTATCTTTCCAGACACCAATGTAAAAAAACAAACAAGGGTTTGTAGCTTCCTTCTCACAAGAGCAACATTTAGAATAATGCTCATTACTCAGAGTTCCAGCACTTGCTAGTGAAAAACATCACTGTGTTTGTTTTTAAAGTCCACTGAAATATTGGGTTCTTGTCACAAGAAAGTTTAATGGACTGTGAAATGCCCATGCTCCATGATCCACCGTATCACCATGTCTGAATTCAGGGAAAGAATGATAGTGACAAGAAGAGAAGACTGAAGGAAAGAGTTTCATTCAGACAACACAAATAAGAGGAAGTCAGGTAGAATGGTGATTCCGGGTGTGGCTGTCCTTTTGGAAATTTCTGCTTAGCTCTCTTCTCAGGCTCTTCTCTAACCCACTCAGTCAGAGGAAAAGGATGTGGTTGGAAGAGGAGCACTAGAGGAGCTCCCAAGAGGAGCACTTTTCTTTCATGCAAAGTACGTAATAAATGGTGGCCTCCAAATAAGGAATGGCACACACATGCTTTCTCCTTTTTTAACATGCTGAGTTTTATCATATTTACTCCAAAGCCACTTCTGCATAAAAAATAAAACTTGTGTTCAGGGAGAGAGGAAAGCAACATTCCTGCTCTAAGCTCCAGATACACCTGGAGCTCCATGCTTATTCCCCATCCCCAGCATGGACTTCCAGCTGTTGAACAGCAAAAACACAGTAGCAGAGATGGCTTGAATCTGAAATAATTTAGGGAGAAATCTTTGTCTGACCCCTCTATGAATTGAACTCTGACTTTCCACCCAGGCAGAATAAAAGAAAAGGTAACTTTTTCTGAATGGCAAGAGGAGTACAATGTAAGTATCCCAAGATGTTCTCTGAAATCTCACCCACAAAATATACCTCAAAGACTCAAGACAGAACGTGATAGTCTTGGATTGTTCCAGATATGTTGCTCAGTGAAAAAAAATGCTGAATGGTTGATGGCATATAAAACAAGTAACCGAATAATGTTGCTTCAATGTCTTTAAGTGGAGATAGCCTAGAAATTATTTCTACAAGAAAAATAAATGCAAATCTATATAGACAGAAATACTAAATATGTTATCTCCTAATCAAAGAAAATAATGTTCTCCTTCCCACCAACATAATCCATAATGATCTTTTCATGCTGTCTTGACACTCTCTGAAAGAAAATACCTGTGCAATCACCTGGCACAATTTTCAACTTGTTAGAAAGCTGGTGACCAAAACTGGAAGTTGCTTAGCAGTGGCAACTGCATACTCTCCATAAACACAGTGCTCTTGCTTCCTGGCAGCCTAGGTCACCCTCATTCTAAATGCTCCACTCCCCTCTAGTGAGGTGGGATCGTAGTATTTTGCCAGCAGGTGGTGCAAAAACCATATTGCAGAAATATGGCTCACAGAAAAGCAATAGGACACCTCAAGCTGGTTCCTCCCAGTACTTGGGGGGCATTAGTTCTGGAAGAAGCAATGGCTGGACTCCTTACTTAACATCAATTTATGCTATTTCCCAAATGGATCACCCTTTCTCCATACCATCTACTTTGCCAGTTCAACATATTTGGTTGACATGGAGTTATTCCCTCGTAGCCATTTTGATAGCCTCAAACTTCCTATCTGTGAGCCCTAGTCCCATTCATTTTGCTTTCTCGAGGTCACTGAGGTTGACTCTAGGCCTGGCTTGCATCCTGTTCCCAGCAGAGGCCTTTCACTATGACTTGGACCATGAGCTTTTCTGTGCACTCCATCTGGAGGCTCAGGATCAGCAGGCGCTGGGTTCTGCTCAGCCTTCTGAGTTGAGATCAGTTGGATCAAAATCATCAGTCTACCATTACTACTTAGAGACAGGAGTATTGGACTATGGGGTGCATTATGGGAAATAAACAAAATCAGTTCAAAATGTAAAGCATTTTATAAACAAAAATGATCATAGAATTTTTAACTTGGTAAGATCCATTTAATTATTTTCTACACGATCTCATTCAAATGTCTTTCTTAATTTACTGAGCACACACTCTTCTTAACATCTGACAAGAAAGAGAATGGATGAAATGTGAGCACCAGAGAAGGGAGAATAAACTAGACTAGTTTTCCTCTGTGCCAGGCACTGCACCAATGACTGCTGCACACTTAATAAAATCCTTCCAATCTAAGTCCCCAATGCTTTGCTCTTCATATGCAGTCTGTAGGTGCTGACTCAATCCTAGGCCACCGGCTCCAGCATTCGGGTCCTAGAGAACCACAGGCTGAAGGTCACCTTCGATGGTATGATCTTCCTTGGCTGCTGAGCACATCCCATGCCAGGGCTGCTGACAATGCTGCCAGTGTTCAAAATGGAGACAGGACATCCTGCTGTACCTCCTGGAGACAGAGCTGGTTGCCCAGGAATCCACAGTGTGCTTCCTTTCAACTTCTATCCCCATTGGACCATGTTCTCAGTAGGAGTACAAGTTTTAAGTAAGAATACAGGGACATTTCCCCTCATTCTTCACACTTTTGGGAGAGTCAGAGGTGACCTCGTCAGACTTCAAGTGATCTCACTGCTGGGGACCCGCTTGTAAGTTCCCCTCTTCAACTTCAAAGACCACACTTGAGGCCCCAGCTTCTCTTATCTGCACCTGTTCCTGTCCCCGGCTGCCCTCCTCCCCTCCCCCACTCTCACCCGGCCCGTTTGGAACCTCTTTGGGGAGCTGAAAGGTCTCCCTGTCCCACCCTCCGAGACTCCGAGGTTCTCAGACAAAACTCTGTTTCACTAGGTCGTGATCTGAGCTCTCACTGGGGTTCTACCACCCGCCCTTCACAGAGGACTCCAGCAGTTCACACTCGTCCCCAAGGTGACGCCCCCAGCCTCATTCTGACCAAACACAGGACTCATCCTCATCTTCTGGTCTCTTAGAGGGATTGATTCCAGGGTCCCCGCCGGAAGCCAATCCCCATGCTCAGGTCCTGTACACAACTAGTGCATGGAATGTGTGCACATCTTTCTGTACACTTCAGGTCCTCTCACAGTCCCTTGTACAACACAAATGCTGTGTAAATCATTGTACCACGCTGTACAGGGAACAATGACCAGAAAAATGTCTGTACACGCTCGATGCAGACACAGGGTTAAAACGCTTTTTTCTCCCTCCAGTGGCTGAATCTGAGGATATGGAAAACTGATTATATGTGTCCTATAAACACAGTTTTTCAATGTACCTATAGTGTGAATATACATTTAATATATAATCCCCTAAACTTATATTAAAGAACATGTTTACGTATAATGAATCCTATTTACTCTCATTCTATTTGGTGACAGCTTACTGTCAGAAACATTTTGATCTTAATATGTTTTAATATCACAGTTGATATAATCACAGATATTATACATTTCATCATTTTCTTTGCTGATTCTACTTGTGCCTACTTTTCTACTCATTTCTTACATTAAAGTTATTGAATGTATAATCCAGATGAAAACAACATCCACTTGTCATTTTTCATATTATCATATTATACAGTAAATAATTATTAAATATAGGACTGGGGATTACCTTATTGGTTCCAGCATCTGCCTTGCAAGCACAAGGTTCCTAATTCTATCCTCGGTAACCACATACAACAATGCCCGGTGTGGTGACTCACGCCTGTAATCCCAGCACTTGGGAAGCAGAAGCAGGAGGATCGCTATCAGTTTGAGACTGAAATGGGGCCTGATGTGTCCCTGGCTCCAGGCCTTCCCCACTCAAGAGGATGGTGAAAGCCCGCCCCCCAGGCACATATCAGAACTGCTCAGGCAGTGTGGCTCACTGGTTTAGGGAAGGCTCTGTGTAGAGGGAAGCTTTTAAAACTAAAAAAAAAAAAAATTATTAAGTATAGAACAAAAATAAGTTACTAAGATTAGCACCAGATTAAAAAGAAAAAACTGAGCCCTTGAGGAATGTATCTTTAGAAAAGGGAGAAAACTGAAAGGAAATTTCCTGACATCCAGAACGAGGTCGGCCTGTCTCAGAGACATAAACAGAGGGTCTAGAAACAAAGAGGAGGAGAAATGTCTCTGGTCCACTGCAAGACTAGAGATCAGAAAAAGAAAGAGCAGCCCGAGCAGGATTCGTGTCACTCGGGGGCAGTGACATTAGCCAAAGCAGACACAGTTGTCAGCGGTACCAGGCAGCCCAAGTCAGAGTAGAGGAAAGGACCTAGCCATGTCTCAGAGGGCCCTTTCCTCCTCACCCAGCCCTTCCTCATTCCAGGGGCCTGGGCGGGTGGGTCTAGAGGCTCAGAGAAGAATCTTTGGCATTTGACAAGAGTTTGGATATGAGAACGAGCCTCAAGAGCAGCGTCTGACACTGCATCCAACGTGTCAGATACGTTAGCTCTAAATCCTCAGGATAAACTGCGAAAACTGAAGAATGGTTGCTCACCCAGGGATGTCAAGCACCTTCAAGACTCTAGGAAACCAAGACAGAGGTCTGGAGGGAGATCAAGGGCAATGATTGTGTTTAAGCCCGTGGGTCAGACCATCCCGGCTGGAGTGCTCACCATGAGACCCACTCTGGGTGGAAAGCTGAGGTAGGTACTAGGACTAATCATAGTTCTACCTGCACAGGCTCTTGTGAGGATTAAGTAAGTTAACACATACAGAACACTCTCAGGAATTAGCATCTGAGCCAGGCCCCAGCAGGTGGGATGGCAGGAATGCAGGGCTGCATGAGCCCAGGAGGGGCCAGCACCTGCAAGGCTGCCAAGCCTGCCTTTCTCTGTCCTGCTGACCAGAAGCTCTGACCACTGAGCTTACGAATGGGCAGGTCTAGGAACTGCTTAAAGGTCGAATAGCTAATGTGGCCACAGAGAAGAGATTTCTCCAAGCCTGGATTATGGGAAGACTGGCTGCAAGAAATTTCTAGGACAAATTTGGAGGCTAGAAAGGGACCGCATAGGTATGGTGAGGAGAAAATAGAAGATGAGACTAAGTGTGAGATGATGAGACTCAGTTTCACTACTGAGAGAAAATTAAACCAATAGATCCATAACAAGTGACTTGAAATCCTTTTTGAAACACAAGAAGCGGACTCTCCAAGATTTGTCATTATTTTTACTCAGTTTTCAAAATACAGCCAAAAGCTAAGCCACTGAAGGACTACTACATGATACCACCCCTGGAGCATCTACAAAGTTATGCTGCGCACATTGACGCATCTGTGTCATGGAGTTTCTTGCAGAAAACAACCATGTCTTGTTTTTACCTTTGAATATATACTCAACAATACACACTCTAGAGTGTCTTTCATATAATTGTGATTCCTGAAGGTTCTATGGGAGAGTGGAGAGAGGAAAGAGAGACCAAGTGCAGACCTGCCTTTAGGGGATGCTGACTTTTGAAGGTTAGGAGAGAAAGAAAGGATAATCAGAAGAGGGAAGAAAAGAACATAAAAAGGTGTGAGAGAATGAAGGTTGCTACCTTCAGTGAGCCAGAAGTCTTCAGAAAACAAGGTGTCACTGCATCATATCCCCTGATAATGCAGAATGTACACACCTGCAGCGGGGTGATGAGATACCATAGGAAAACTCAAACAATGGCTGCTTCTTAGGGGAAGCCATGACTCAGTTTCAAGCAGATATTGGCTCCACATACGTGAACCTTCCAAGTTCCCAGAGAAAAACCACAGTTAGAATGTACATTCATTTTGGAGAATGACCCACGTGCAGCTGAGAAGAATGTGCACTCTGATTCTGTGGGGACGGAGCAATCTGTAGAGCAAAATGTATGATAGATAATGTGATATAGGAAGAAAAGGTTCAGAGGGGAAGTAGGGAAGTGGGAGAAAGGAAAGAAAAATATGAGAAAAGAAGGAAAAATTGGAAACAAAGCTTTTGTAAATAAGGGGTAGAAAGGGAATGGGGAAACTTAGAGCCAACATACATCACGTACAAGCACAAATCCCTGATGAAGAATGTGATAGTAATGTATTCCTAAAATGTACCAATAAACATTTTTTTTAAAGGGTGTATGTGCAAACATAGAATCCAAGAAAATGGTTCAAGTTAAAAAAAACAAAAATCTAAAATGTGGTGTCAAACTTACCTGAGTCAAACTGCCTGAGCCAGAGCCAGGGAGCTGACCACCTTAGTCAGGAAAGACAGGGCAAAAGAGCAGAGGTGGTCTGACATGGGGGAGTAGGTTGGCATTGAGGAAATGGGGCCTAATGTGTCCCTGGCTCCAGGCCTTCCCCACTCAGGAGGACGGTAAGAGCCCACCTCCCAGGCTCATATCAGAACTACTCAGGCAGTGTGGCTCGCTGGTTTAGGGAAGGCTCTGTGCAGAGGGAAGATAAAAGTCACTTTGCTTTAAAAGCCTGCAAGGGCCAGAGAGGTGTGACAGGATCGAATCAGATGAGGTCATCTCCTTTAGCAGCCATTAGTGAACCCACCATCTGCAGTATCTTTTGCAGTCCTACAGAGGGCCAGTAGATCCTTTCAAACCCTAAAGCAATTGTATCTTGTCTGTTTCCTGCTGGGAAGCAACATAGACCTCAGGAAACATAGGACAAAGGCAGCTGGTGACTATGCTCGCTTAGCAAGTGTCACCAGGAAAGGAATTATCTGAGTCTCCTTGGTGAGTAACTAAGACTCATCTGAAGGTTATTCTTCCAATGGAAACTAACAGGACAACAAAGGCAAGTGGTTAACTATTCTAGAACTCATTTTACTCATCTGTAAAATGGAAATTATAAAACAAGGCTAAGACCTGGTCCAGGTGGTTTCATGTATTTGTCAGAGTGCAATATGAATTTGAATGCTGAATAAGTTCATGTAACCAGAGGCAGCTGTGCACATCTGTGATCCTAGCTTTCTGGGAAGTCATGGTAGGAGGATCAGAAGTTTGAGGCCAGCATGGGCAACATAGAGACTTAGCAAGGCCTTTCTTTGAAAATTAAATAAATAAATATGTAAAAAAGTAAATAAATACTGCACAAGAAAGAAGGGACAGGGATATAGCTCAGTGGAAATGCACTGGGTTCAATTTTAGTACTGAAAAAAAGTGTGTGTGCGTGTGTGTGTGTGTGTGTGTGTGTAGAAAGCAGTGATCACAAGAGAAACATTTTAAAAACTGAAAACGTTTTCTTAGTCCATTATTTGAGTGACAAAATAGATATCATATTTCACTGGAGATATTCATCATGTTTCACTTTAAAGATGGTGGTATTTAAAGGTTATGAAGGTATCTTACGGGAAAGCTCAGTAAATATTTTATTTCACTGAAGGTTTCTAGAAAGTTCCTGCAGAATCATTCCAGGTGGTACAGGATATTCTTGCTTACTTCCAAAGAAGCAAA
>PVIR01018157.1:0-33805 GCA_004026965.1 Petromus typicus
GCAGTCTATATTGGGACCAATACAAGCTGACTGGATGTGCTTCTGCAGTTACTGTGGAGAAAATCAGACTCTGACCTGCTAACCTCAGTCCCTGGGCGCTCCTCCGGCGTGGGCCTGGAGACAAGCAAACTCCAAACCCGGCGCAGATTCAGTGACGCAGACTCGGTGCTACAGTCACCGCTTCCGGAGCCGCCCGCTGCTAAACTCAGTCCCTGGATGCTCTTACGGCGTGGGCCTGGAGGCCAATAAGCTCCAAACCCGGTGCAGATTCAGTCGCACAGTCGCCATTTCCCGAGCCACCCGCTGCTAACCTCAGTCCCTGGGCGCTCCTCCGGCGTGGGCCTGGAGACAAGCAAACTCCAAACCCGGCGCAGATTCAGTGACCTCACTCTAGACTTTAAATCACATTGTAAACTCCACTGGTCATTTTTCTGTCGCAATAACCACATATCTAACATATACTTTATGCTTTGCTTGTGATTTCAAAGATTCCAGTCCATGGTCCTCTGGTTTCAGGACAGAAACATTCCAGTAGATGAAACAGCTCACTTCACAACAGCCAGCAAAAGAGAGTAGGAGAGACCCAGGAAGGTATGGAAGGACTGGAGACAGGTTACATCTGTCCAAGTTATGTCCCTAGTGATCGGCCTCCTCAAAACATGCCCCAAGTCCTAATAGCATATTCAAATAGGAACTTATGAATAAATTAATTCATTGATTAAACTGACATGCCTATGATCTAATCAGTCTCCCAAAGCTCCACATCTTAACTCATGAGTTTTTTGAGAAATATTTTTGATCCAAACTATAAGCATAGAACTTTAGAAGGTTGAACACCGGATATGAATCTTTGATTTCCAAAGAAAATACCTGAGAAGTCACAGATTCTTATGAAGATGTGAATCCAAAGGCAAGTTACAAGCCATGTGGTGGACTGAAAAAAAAATGAATGTAGGAACTTAACTGAGGACCAGTTATATGTAATTCTCAGGGTGCCATGCTGAGTAACTTAGAGCCCCAAAAGGGGAAATTAAATAGTGGGAGGCAAGTCCGACAGTGCTTGGGGCCGAGTTAGTATATTGGGTGTGATAAACAATCAAACAAGGAATTAGTATTTCATTAATCACACAATAATACTCCTTGGGTTTTCTATGACTTCATTTGTACATATTAATTGCCAATTCCTTGAAGAGATGCATTTTAATTATTGAAAATTGCACACCTAAGATTCTCTTCCGCTAAATGATTTCAATGGGCTTTTCCCCTCCCTCCCTCCCTCCACTCCCTCCCTTCCTTCCTTCCTCCCTTTCTCCCTCTATCTTTCCTTCTCTCCTTCCCTTCTTCACTTACTTTTTTCCTTCCTTCCCTGTCAAGAAGAGTTTATTGGAGTCCTTATCATGTACCAGTTGTACAAGTGCTAGGGATCTAGTAGCAGATAAAACAGATTCTCTACTCCCAAAGAGTTCATGTCTCAGAGATAAAAACAAACAACAACAAACAGCAGTTCTACTAGAATATCTATTGATAAGAACTGCCTGATATATCAAGCCAAGCCTGACCAAAGAGGCTCTACTGAAACAAAAGTTATCTCCCATCTACTTTAAGTTTATAAATCTCAAGCTAGTTAACTACTCCTTCCTAAATACCTACTTGCCTCTTGTTTACTTAGCATTAAATTCTTCTTCCTTCCTGATTTCCAACATTTTAAAAATCCTTTAATTTTTTTCCTACCCTTTTGCTTCCTATTCTAACCTTCCTTCAGAAAGTAATAGAGGTCAGTCATGTACACTCTGATGTAGGGAAAAATGTAGCTGTTTAGCAGTTTCCTGGGACAACCAGCTAAGCAGAACTTCTGCAGAGCTCATTATGCAGAACTCCTGAGTTTCTTTATCACCAGTTCACAGGGTGTCCCCTGGGTATCTAGTTAGGTTTTGTATTATTGAATCTTGCAAACAAGATCTGTAAACAAACACTGGGATAGTAATCAGGGGGAACTGCAAGGCCTTTCCTAGGAAATGCTCTAGCCCACCTCTTCTGTTTTTAGCCCTATGCATTGCTACTTAGTATTAGCTCCATAATAAAAGAGCTGTTGGAAAACAGCTCTTGGTTTAGTCCTCCCTGAGGCTATTCTCTCTGCTGGAACTCATCCCTCAGTGCCTCCTTTCCTTCTGCGACCCCTGGACTTACATCAGACTTACACCAACACCCTGACGTGAAGGTAAGCCACTATACCATTCTTTAGAGACATAACCATTTTACTACATTTTAGTTTGACAAGTACAGTGAAAGGTGTTTTCCCTCACTAAAGAAATTTAGGAAGTCAGGATCTTAATGAAATAGCTACTAGGAATAAAGCCTGTTCAAACGTTAATCTTCCTCATTTTATGTAATGCTGGCCTTCATTCAACATTTTCCCTGGTATTATTTAAAGGTAAAAGGTACCTCATATTTTCTAAAATTGCTCAAGGGTAAAGAGGAAATAAGATGTCACTTCCTAATACTCTCAAGCTTAAATTTCTTAATTACAGCTGCTTGCTTGTAGTTTTCATTAGTCCTGTGTCAGCTTGCAACTAAAGGAGGTTTCTTGTGGTATCTATGCCAGTCTTATTAGAGAGAAGACAGATGTTTGGAAGCCTTTTTATCAGTTCTAACTAAGAGGGTGTGAGGTAAGTAGGAAAGAGTCCAAAGTAAACTTAAATAGCTGAAAAGAACTGTGTCTTCCATTGTATCATGGTAAAGCCAGGGCAAATCACACCTACTAATTCCTGCCAATTTGAGAACTCTTTAAGTAGATATTCCTTAAGGCAAATTAATTACATAAAAAGGGAAAGCACCCATTGATGCTTTTTAAAAGTATGGTTTTATTATTAGAATGTTTACCTTTTATACTGTGCATAGGGTGGAGACAGAGACCTTTCACTTTAAATGACAAGAAAGTTTTTTTTATGTGTGAGTCAGACTAGAATGTATCCAACTATGTGCTAATAGTAATCCAGTTTCTAAAAATAATTGATGTGTCTATTACTTTCAATCATGGCCTCATTAAGAGTTTATTGAGAGTGGGGCCGGGGAGTTAGCTCAGTGGTTCCGGCGCCTGTCTTGCAAGCGCAAAGGCCCGGGTTCCATTCTCTGGTAACCACATAACAATACTGGGTGTGGAGACCCACGCCCAGCAGCAACCAGTGCCACATACCACAGTGCCAGGCGTGGTGGCTCACGCCTGTAATCCCAGCACTCGGGAGGCAGAGGCAGGAGGATTGTGATGTGAGTTTGAGGCTGAGCTCAGGGCCAGCCTGAACCACAAAGCGAGACCCTGTCTCAAACAACCTAAAAAAAAAAAAAAAAAAGAGTTTATTGAGAGAGAGAAAAAGAGAGAGAGAGAGAGAGGGAGAGAGAGAGAGAGAGAGAGAGAGAGGAGACAGGTGGGAAAAAAGAGGTGGTTTTTACTGCAAACATTTCTGAAAATCTTTTTGTTGATTTTGTAAGACCCATAAACTGCCTAAACATTACTCATATATTGCTGTGCTCCCAGTAACTGAAGTGATCATAGTGACTATTTTTTAACTCTCCACAGATGTTGGAAAATTACAATCCCACTGCCTCGTAAAAATATCAGTCAATCTAAGCACAGCTCCTGCATTTATTTTAATGAATGGAATTATTTAAAAGGTTGCAATTGTTTATATTTGGATTTGTCATTTTTTAACTTTTCATTTTATATTAATATGTATTTGCCGTACATAATGATTACATTCCATGTGAGGAGTTTGTACATGTACATAGCACATCGTTATTTCTAATTCCCTTCATCTCCAATTTCCCCCTTTTCTATCTTTTGGCTCCCTTTCCTTTTGCAAAAGAAATGTTTTCTTTTTTCTTATAATCTTTTATTTTTTTCTTTATTTGTATTTTTGAAATTTGGAGAGGAAAACAAGCAATATTTAATCTTGTGTGTCTGATTTATTTCCTTGAACATTGTGGTCTCAACATGCATCAATTTTCATACAAATGACTCAAGTACATCTTTTTGTATGGCAGAGTAGTTCTTTATGTGGGTATATATACACAATATAATTTTGATGCTCTATTCAGCTATTAAAGGACGTATAGATTTTTCACAATTTAGTAATTATATATTATGATGCTGTGAACATCTGGTTTCTTTAGGAGATGACTAAGTTTACTAATAGATTGTACACAGCTGTAGAAAACTGAAACTAAATTGCTATATTTCATGAACTATCAAAAGAGCTTAGAATTTTATGATTTTTATGTTCTTTTATCCTTGTATTTTATTTAAAAATAGAAAATCATGCTTATTTTCCTGGGTTCAGAAGCGAAGAACAGGACAGATTTTCCCCTTTTCTCTCCATACTTCATATACGGGAAACCTATGCTCAGAATGATAAAGTTATTTGCAAAAGTCACAAACTCAGTAAGAAAAGAAACAGCATTCAGAGTTCTGATCCACTGTTCCTGAACAATAAACTTCTGATCTTGTGCTTTTGACAGGATAGATAATATGAAAAGAACAAAATCTCAGTAAATTTTAAAATCTTTTCCCACTACAGATAGTTGTATACAAGTCTTTAGAAACTACATACAGGAGGGAGAGCTGAGTTCACCATCTGCAAAAAAGAAAGAAGAAAGAAAAGAGAGAAAGAAACAGAGATACATTGTATTGGTGCTTTTTCTAAGGAATTCTATGAGGGAAACTCTGAAGAAACTAAAATAAGCCAGAACTATTTATAATTGATGAATTAAACTAGCCTGAGATATGTCTCCCCAGTAACGGAATCTATACCAAAGTAACTATTCATAGAGCTAGAAAGCTGGGACTAATCTGCCCATTCCATGTATCTAGTACATTTCTTTTTCATTTTAAGCAATTAAAATTACCTGAAAAGTTTTTAAATCCAAAAGAAGATCTGAAAAAAAAATTGGTAAGGGAGATTTTCAAGAAATGCTAGAAAGTGGGGATCAGTTAATAAGTAGAAATGAAGAAAGGATCAATACTAGGAACACAGCCCGAATTATTTCTCAGGAACACTGAAATGAGCTGAAGGGCTGCAGCTACAGGCTCCCATACCAGCCCCTGCCAAGCCAGGGCTCTTCCTGCCCTTGACATGGCTACCAGTGCTGACAGGAGCTGCTCTCTCTGCTACCTGCATCAGAGATGTGTCCTTTGTTCTCTCATCATAGCTTCAGGATGACACTGGTAATTGTCAAGGTTTTCTTTTTTCTCCTGATTGATACAAAAGCTGCAAAACCGAGTGTCTCTCATTTATTTTTGTGGACAATTCCTCACCCCAAATAAGAAGCAAGTGCACATAAAAAGCCACCACAATCACCAATAATATGAGCCTCACAAGACTTATTTGTATTATTCAGTGAAGAGCAGAGAAAGGGCCACTTTTAAATAATATCTTCATAACAGTTAAATAATAAAAAGCAGAAGTGTGATTCATTGATATAACAATGAATATGTAACAAAGTTCTGCCCTCTCCAGTTTAAACAACCCTACAGATATGTAGCTGTGTTACCTTGGACAAATCTACTTACCTCTCAGCTTCCCTTTGATCATTTTACAAATAAGCAAGTTGGATAAATTGGTCTTACCGGCCCTTGTTGCTTTAATACTCTCTAATCAAACATGAGTAGATCAAGTCAAGTAGGTGGCTTAGTCTTTTAACCTTGTCAATTAAGCAATTTAAAAAGACAATCATGAGAAATTATTAAAATAATTTGTTTCCAACTAGAAAGTAGGAAATCATATCCTAGAAAGGCAATTGGTATGAAAATATGTTCTAGCAAAGCAAAAGAGATGGAAGAATCCTTTTAAGCCAGGAATATATTAATTTCTGCATTAAGTACATTAGTATTGTCACATTTATTGACACTACACTTATATGGCTTTGATTTCTAACTTGTTAGCTATTTCCTATTTTTCTTACACTTTTTATAGAAAACACTTTGTCTCTTCTTTAGCTATCAGAGAACCTGATTACCCTATAATATTAAGAGAATTACTTTTACTTTTCTTGGATTTAATCTCTATTCTTTCGTGTTTTTTACTATATGAATCCAGAACACAGTTTTTGGGATCTGTGGCTGAACATTTCCATGGAAACAATATAATTTCAAAGGTTAAACTCAATTTTATCTCTGCCTCAAATTCTAAGTCGAATTTGCTTTAAAAGACAATGTACTAGGAGGAAAATGCAGTTAGTCTTTGGTGACAATATTTTCTGTTTAGCTTAATACTTAGAGAAATCATAAGTCTCATAGTTACTGAGTAAGAATAAATTTCAGTTGTCTAGTGGAATTTACAAAGCTGATTTCAGGGCAATAAGGTATGTCACCTTTGAGTATATGTTTTACTGAGAAAAACATTTTTGTTATGACTCTTTCTCATATGAGATTTACATTGAAACAGTTAATACATACTAGCTCTTCATTATAGGGCCAAGTGTATGAAATTGCCTTATTATGTTCAAAGTAAGCTTGAAGAAGAAGAATTTGGAGCCAAGGATTTACCTCAGTGGTTCTGGAGTCTTCCTGGCAAGTGCAAAGTCTTGAGTTTGATCCCTGGTACTACATACCACAGTGCTAGTTGTGGTGGCTCACACCTGTAATCCCAGCACACAGAAGGCAGAAGCAGAAGCCTTGCTCCAAGTTTGATGCCAGCCTGGGATACATACATAGTGAGATCAGAGGCTGTCTGAACTACAAAGCGAGACCCTGTCTCAAAAAAAAAAAACAAACAAACAAAAAAAAAAAAAAAAAAAAAAAAAAAAAAAAAAAAAAAAAAAAAAAAAAAAAAAAAAAAAAAAAAAAAAAAAAAAAAAAAAAAAAAAAAAAAAAAAAAACAAAAAAACCCCACAAAAACAAAACAAAACAAAACAAAAAAAACCAACTTAAAAACATTGAAAAAAAAAAAAAGAAGCACATGCTGTAAAGTTAACCCCTCAACTGGCTCATTTTAAAGCCAAGTCTGAATTAAATATATCATAAGTACTGGGGTAGTATGCAGGATAACACTACCTTCCTGCTAATGGCCATAGCTGAGACCAGAGAAATAGTGCATGAAGTTGTGGGGGGTCAATATGTTACCATGATAACATGGTAGCTGAAGCTGGAGTAACTCTCATTTAGATTCTACTCCCACAACTACAACTTTCTGAACTAGAAGCATAAAGTTCTAATTGCAACCTGATCTTTTGTCTATTCTGTTCCTAATTCAAGAATGTTTTGTCTTTTCCTTTACAAGCCTTGCCTACGTTAGTATACATAGCAACTGAACAACTGCACATCCTTAGTCAGTTTCCCTTTAGCACAAAGCTCCCCTATACCCCAATTTGATTATCAATAAATATAAGTAGCTTTGACTGACCAAGACCTTTGTTGGTTGAACAGCACTGGCCGTGCTGGCTCCCCACTTCTTTATTTTATTCCATTTTTGAATCTCTTTTAGCCTAGCCTCATGCAAAGCAGGAGATTAAAACTTACCACAGGGCTCTCCACTATCCAAGACAATATGTTAGTGTATAAATAACTAAGATGATAGTTTTGGATATACAAATCAACTTTATAAGAGAAAATCTGAGCACATAATTAGTAAATTAATAAATTTATAGCAGATTTTTTAGTTTTTCACCAAAATATCTGAGAGATTAATTCAAAATATGAACATTATAATTCACCTTTATCTTATCTTATTCATTCGCAAGTTAAGTATTCTTAATGAAAGAGGATAGAAAAGATGTGTGACTTTAGCAATATGTACGCTATTTTTGAAGTGCAAATGTTAGATAGTTTCAAGTAATATTTTATTGAAAAATGACTATGAATTTTCAATGATTAGTCATAGGGAATGGAACTAGAACACTGAGGAGAATTATTTTAACAGTACTCTGTATACCAAATAATTTAATAAAAAATCCATTAGATGTTTAAAACAAAGGAAGTAAATCATTTGGCAATCCAAGCTTGAGACAACCAATGTTTGGTCATAGTACTGTATTTTATATACCAATCTAATTTTGGAGCCAAGCTGCAGTTCTTTTTTTTTTTTTTTTTTTTTGAGACAGGGTTTCGCTTTGTGGTTCAGGCTGGCCCTGAGCTCAGCCTCCAACTCACATCACAGCAATCCTCCTGCCTCTGCCTCCGAGTGCTGGGATTACAGGAGTGAGCCACCATGCCTGGCACTGTGGTATGTGGTACTGGTTGCTGCTGGGGTGAGTCTCCATGCCCAGTATTGTTATGTGGTTACTGGAGACCAACCCAGGTCCTTGTGCTTGCAAGACGGGAGCCAGAACCAGTGAGCTGGCACCTGCAGCTCTTGTTTCTATTTGTTCTATATTCACCTTTGACATGCAGATTAAATTAGCCAATTATTGGGTATAGACATCTGTGGCTTGAGCTTTTTCTTTTGAAAATGAATATTTATTGAATCAACTTTCTCTTAAGGATAAAATTATCATCTGTTTTTTTGTTGGTTTTGTTTTGTTGTTAGTATTGTTTGTTTTTAGAATGGCCTGGGTAGTTTTCAGTTATAAAATAAAATGAACTGAGATGTAAGAAATTCACATAGGTTGGGCTGGGGAGTTAGCTCAGTGGTTCTGGCTCCTGTCTTGCAAGCGCAAGGACCGGGGTTTGATCCCTGGTAACCACATAACAATACTGGGTGTGGAGACTCACGCCCAGCAGCAACCAGTACCACATACCACAGTGCAGGGCGTGGTAGCTCATGCCTGTAATCCCAGCATTTGGGAGCTGCATTTAGGAGGATTGCTGTGATGTGAGTGAGTTTGAGGCTGAGCTCAGGGCCAGCCTGAACCACAAAGTGGGACCCTGTCTCAAAAAACCAAAAAAAAAAAAAAAAAAAAAAAAAAAAAAAAAGGAATTCACATGGATTAAGGTTAAATAGGGAAACTTCTGTTCTTGTACAGTTGAAACTGAAAATAGTCAGAGCCTCCATTCATTTTTTCCACAAAATTGTAGGGGCATTTTATTTTGGAATGTGAATATGGTTGAATCTGTGAGTCACCCTAAAGAAAGTCTGAATTTGAGTCTTTTATGTTTTTTTTTATAAATCTCAAAATTTGTCCTTAGTTCCACAACTTACATTCTATGCATAACATTATCTATTCCAAACAAGATTAAGAAGGTAAACACTAACAGGATAAGTCTCTTACCCCTTGAAAACTCAAGCCAATTCATCCTGAGCCAAGATAAAGAGTATATTATGGTGCTGTTCTGATGTAATATTCCAGCTTTTAAAAAATATTTTTTAAAAATATCCATCTAATTTGATAACCTTATAATTCAATTTAAAACATTTTGTTTATGTTTAAACTTCAGTTCAACTTCAGAAAAGCCTAAAAGAACATAAATAAGGATTAACATCTTTTATTTTACAGGGGAAAGTGATAATGACCATCTACTGATCCTTCAACACTACAAAATAAAGCACTGAAGAAAAGGGTTAGCATTTAGACAGTTTTGACATCTGGGAAAAGTTTAGAAAAATAGAAAAGCCACATTAAAACAAAATGAAAGAAAAAATTTAAACTAAAAACAGACCAGATGTTGATGGCTGGATGTCAATAGCAACAAGAGAAAACAACACATGTGGATTTAATGTTCTTTTCACAGACAATCAGGAAAACATTCTCTGGGAGATCAGAAAAATTATGTTTGATGGTAAACTACTGCCTTATACAGCCTACCACATTTTCATGCCTGGAGAAATAAGGATGTACAAAACAAGGCCTAAAAGATAGGTGCAGATTTCACAAGCTCAAAGTTTTGCAATGGATGTAATATATAGCATTCTTCCTAATATCTAAGGGGATCCAAGAGCCCCAATGACTGTATGAAACTATACAGAGTGCTTAACCTTAGTGCTTATTCTAGTTCACACATACCTGCACAAACTCAATACATAAACTACGATCAGTTACAAATTGAAATCAGTAGGTAGTCAGAAGAGAACAGATAGACAAAATATGAAAATAAATGTTGTTTAAATTTTGTATAAACTATTTTTCCTGGAAATTTCTATTTAATATTTTCAGTCTTTTTCTGACGATAAATAACTGAAATTATAGAAAGTAAAGTCAAAAGACTACTACAACTTCATGTGTCTAACTCATCATCATTTTAATCTCCCTGGAGGAAAATCAATGAGTTCATGAACCAAATGCCTACTATCATGATAACAGTAACAAATTAGTGTTGTATTTATGTAACATGTTAAAAATGGTTTGATATTCTCCCAGCCTCATTGCCTCTTATGTAATTCTTGCCTTAATTAAGATTATTCACAACCAATTAAATTTTGAAATATTTGCAGGATAATATCAAAATGAATTTCTGAGTTTGACTCTCTTTTTTAAAAAAATTGAATTATTTATTAGTAGATTTTATATACACATCATGATCACACACAACATTGGGAATTTGTACCAGTAAATAGTGCGAGTTAATTCTCATTTTTTTTTTCCATTTCCCTATCCACTCTATGACCTCCCCACCTCCTATATGCATATACTTTCTTTCTTTTTATTTCAATATCCTATTTTTTTCTTTCTTTTCATTACTTACCCTTCCCTTTCCCTTTGCATATTTTCTATCCCATAATTTATCTACCTATTTATTTTTGTGTTTGTTACCTCATAAGTTGTGCAGAATTTAATTTCTCTTGAATATTATTCTTAAAAATGTTTCAATTACTGAGAGCTGTGTCAAGAGGTCATAGCATACATAGTACAATAGACAAGAGTGAGAATCCCTTCATAAGGATATTTCACAGTCTAATACATGAAAACAGTAACGTGGTTAACTAAAAATAAAGTATGCATATATGATGAGAGACAGGAATGCACAAGAAACTCTAAAAGCAGAAAAATGTGCATTTAACTCAGCCTTGGGCCTGGAAAGGACAAGAAAGGGTAAGAAGAGAGGGGAGATACCACAGAAGTCTTCCATTAAGAAGTAACTATCTCTTGAATCTTGTGGAATGAATGCATATCAGGTAAAGAAATTAAGGAAGACACCTGGACAGAATGCATACCCCAATGATAGCCTGAGGAATCACAGGATCTGCACAGTGCTACTTTATAAAGAGAATTGATTCTGTTCTCTGATATAGTGATTGTGCCTTGAAGAGAGCCAATCTCAGAGTAAGCTCTGTACCCTAAATGACTGAGTAGTGAATTCAATTGCTAGTTAACAAACATTGTTGAATACTAATTGAAAAGCAATTTTAGAAGACAAAATTAGAAGGAAGGTTATTTAGGAGGATTTTTGCCTTAGTCATAGATGATTAGACAAAAGCAAAGCCAGCTGAAGTAGACAAATCTGAGAGAATTTGAGGTATATTTTGGATATATCATAGAAAACAATGTTTGTTTATAAAAATGAATCCATAAAAAGAAGACTCCTGTGTGGTTGATGATATCTAGAGAGCTGTGGTCCCTGCAGGCCTGATGATGGAAATAGCTGTGGTGAAAAATCCAAAGCAGCAATAGTTGGGAAGCTTTAATACTTAAATACTGAAGTACATAACCGATGCAAATGTTTCTTCTAATTTTACTATCATGTGATATCAGAAAGCAAAGAAATACAAGTCAACATTTTGCTTATTTTAGCAAGTTTAACAAAAATTTTAAAGATAATAATTGTCTTTCTTGGTGACTTAATGACTTTCATTTTCAACTTTGTGCTTAGATTGTCTAAATAATGAGCAATGAGCATGTAATTACAAGGTGATTACATTTTACAGAATAGATGTGTTTCTGATACTCTGGCTCAACACTGCAAAATCCAAGAGTGCACCTAGTTTTTCAGTTTCAGACCTACAATGATTATGGTTTTAGGCAATAGCACACAACTTACAATCCACTATCACTTTAAAAAAATAATGTCTTAAAAGTGATGAACAGGGAGCTGGGGATTTAGCTCAGTGGTTCTGGCACCTGTCTTGCAAGCGCAAGGACCTGGGTTTGATCCCCGGTAACCACATACCTATACTGGGTGTGGAGACTCACGCCCAGCAGCAACCAGTACCACATACCACAGTGCCGGGCGTGGTGGCTCACGCCTGCAATCCCAGCACTCGGGAGGCAGAGGCAGGAGGACTGCTGTGATGAGTTTGAGGCTGAGCTCAGGGCCAGCCTGAACTACAAAGTGAGACCCTGTCTCAAAAAACCTAAAAAAAAAAAAAAAAAAAAAAAGTGATGAACAAAGAATTTTAGGAAATTGGTGGAAAGGTAAAAGCTGAAGACCACTGCCTCCCTATAAATTGTTCTTAAACTGGAAAATAGCAGTTTTGGTGGGGAGGACAGCAGAGAAATTTAGATTGAAGAGGTCAGAAGCAAATATCAATTAAGGCCAAAGAAAGAAGAGCTACCTAGGGAGCTGTCCTTCCCTTCTTCTCTCTTTCCAGAGGGTAAGAGGTGGCCAACTCTGCCAGGACCACACACAGGCGCCCCAACAAACAGTGTGCAGCCAGCCTCTGAGACACAGGTACATGATGAGAAGCAGAATTGCATGCAGGATCACCAGTGGTTGTATTACATTGCACTAAATTAGAACTGGACCCAGGGCAGAGGACAAAGGACCTGCGCAAGGAAGCCCTGCCCACTGAAGGACAGGACCGAGGATCCGCGTTGACAGGAGAAGACATCTCTGAGCTCCTGGGGGATTGACCAAGATCGTCTCTGCCATAGCAAACCAGTGACTCCAAGGCCTTCAACTCTGGGATGCTCCAATTTGGAACTCCAACTGGGACACCCCCTCCTGCCATACTGAAGGGAGCAGGCCCCTGCTCTGAGACCTGCAACCCTTGGCATTGGTGAGTTTCTGAGTCCAGTAACAAATAAAGGTCATGTGACTCACATCAGGAAAAGCCTGCAACTTCACAGCTCTTTTTCCCTGTGACCTGTAAACTTCAAACTGTGTGTCTCAGCCCAAATAGGAATAAATGGCTCCTCTCTTCCAACAGCTGGCTATTAGTGGACTCAATCTTACACTATTCTGTTTTTGTCTCTGTTTGTTTGTTTTGTTTAGTTCTGTGTTTTTGTTATTCTTGTTGCTGCTTTTCTTTTTCTTCCCTCCCTTTTCCTCTCCCCTTTTTTCTTCATCTATCCTTTTTTTTTTTACTCTTTGTCCACTCTGCTAGTCTTCATTTCTCTATTATATTGCATCCTTTAATCTTATTGCTAATTTCTCCCTCCCCTATCTCTCTGCCACCTAACTCCTTGGTAACAGTTTCACTTCCAAAAGGTGATGCCTGAATGGTGTAAATATATTCATGGTTAATTTTAAGTCTGGGCATATGATCATAGTTCTGGCTTATGAGGTTGGAGGAGTCAGAGCAGCAACTACCAGTTTAGCATTTCTTGGGTTATGTTTAATACTGTTAATGTTTAGTGCTTTTCTTGGGTTATCTTTGAAACTGTTAATGCTGAGTGCTAATCTCAAACTTAAAATTAGGAAGAAAGAGACTTGCAACAAGCATCACCAGACATCAGGGCTACTATTAAGCCAAATACAACAGCAGGGACCAAAGCTCAGAAATGAAACATTCAAAATCTCAGGTGCAGAGATCTTCACCACAAGGTCATATAGGGGGAAAGAAAATGGAGAAATCTGAAACTCAATCACCAGAATTATCTAAGGTGGTAACTAAAGAGGATCTATTACAATGGAAATCAGAACCGATTTCTGAGATGAAAACAGAGATAGTGGAAATAGTTAATGGCATACTTAAAAAGCTAAAGAGGAAATAAAGAATATGATAGAATCTGAGATAGCAAAAGCAATGGAACCTCTTAAACAGCTACAAATAGAAGCCCAGCCAATCAAAAAAGAAAATGAAAGTTTATGCAGTAGAATAAACACTGCAGAAGACTGAACCTCAAATATATAGGACACACTCGCAGCCAATGAACAGGAAAGATATAATTTATGGAAAATGGCAAAAGACCATGAGAAATCTATTCAATAGCTCCTAGATGATTCAAAGAAGAATAACCTAAGGTTGATTGGAGTCACTGTGGAAACAGGAGACAATACAAAAGACATAAAAATTTATTCATAAAAATAATAGAAAAAAATTCACAGACAAATGAAGAGATTTAGAGAGATGCAGACAAAAACTACACTGAGATTTCATCTCACTCCACATAGAATGGTTATCATTTCAGATTCAGCCAATGGCAAATGTTGGCAAGGCTGTGGAGAAGAAGGAACCCTTCTCCACTGTTGGTGGGACTGTAGACTCATACAACCCCTGTAGAGATAAGTTTGGAGATTCCTCAAAAAGCTAGGGTTGAAGGTCCCATTTGACCCAGCCATTACCCTGCTAGGTATATACACAAAAGAATTAAAAGACTCATATCACAGTGACATATGTGCATCTATGTTTACAGCAGCCCAATTTGTGATTGCTATATCTTGGAAACAACCCAAGTGTCCATCACCTGGAGACTGGATAAAAAAATCTGTGGTTCTTCTACAGAATGGATTATTACTCTGCAATAAAAATGATAAGTTTGAATCATTTCTACTTAAATGGACATACCTTGAGGATATCCTCTGAAGTGAAACAAATAGGTCACAGGTAGGTACATACTGCATCTTTTCTCTGGTATGAAAAAATAAAGATGTAAATAAGTCCTAGCATTGTATGTTATATATTGTGAAATAGAAAATGCTCAAAGTAAAATAGGGTGAAGGGGGAAAAAGAATGAGATTATACCAAAAAGTAAGGAAACAAATTTTATGTATATGGGGAGGTGGTAGGGTGGGTAGGCCTATGGGAAAAATGAGAATTAAGTTGTGTCTTATATTGGTACAAACCCCCATTTTGGAGTGCAATCATGATGCATATATGTAACGTACCAATAAAGATAAAAAATGAAATCAAATAAGATTTCATTTAGACATCTGGATTCACGAAGCATACAGAACTCCACAGGGGCAAAATATACAAAAATCTACACGAAGGCATATAATCATAAATGTTCCAGATATGAAAACAAATAATAAAATATTGAAAGCAGTTAGAGAGAAGAAAAAAATTCACCCTCAAAGGAAAGCCCATCAGGATCACAGCAGACTGTTCAACCCAACCACTCAATGCAAGAAAAGCAGGGAGTGAAGTATTTCAAACCTTAAAGGACAACAACTTACAATCCAGAATGATTTACCCTTTAAAGTTATCTCTGAAAATTGAAGGGGAAATAAAATACTTTCATGACAAAGAACATCTTAAAAACTTCCTGCATATAAAACCAGCACTACAAAATATCCTAAAGGATATCTTGGAGAAAAAAAGGAAAAGTATAAACCCATGAGACCCAACAGAGTCATCCCATTGGGCCAAACAAGAGAGTAATGGGAAAAGAACAAAATCAAAGAATAAAAGAGCCTAGAACTGGAAAACATGACAGCCTAACTCTATCCATATCAGTCATAACCATTAATGTCAATGGTCTCAGTGCACCATTTAAGAGACACAGACTGGCAGAATGGATCAAAAAGCAAGATCATTCAATCTACTGCATACAGGAAACACATCTAATCCAGAGAGAAAGTCACAGACTGAAAGTAAAAGGACAGAAAACAATTTTTCATGCAACAGGAAACTGCAAAAAAAGCAGGAGTAGCTATAATATTTGCAGAAAAAATAGATTTTAAACCAAAACCAATTAAAAGAGACAAAGAAGGTGACTATATTCTCATACAGGGAACTATACAAGAGAAAGAAATACCTCTCTTAAATATTTATAACAAAAACTCTAGTACACACAGCTATATAAAACAAACATTAACGGACATGAAAAGCCAGATAAATAACTATACAATAATAGTAAAGGACTTCAATACCCCACTGTCATAAATGGACAGATTGACTGGACAGAAAAACAATAAAGAAGTGCTTGAGCTAAACCAAACTCTACAACAAATGGATTTAATAGATGCCTATAGAGAATTTCACCCCACAAAGTCAGAATTTACATTCTTCTCAGCTGCCCATGGATCATTCTCCAAAATAGACTACATGCTAGATCATAGAACAGGTTTAAGTAAATGCAAGGGAATTGAAATTGTCACCTGTATACTCTCAGATCACAGTGCCTTGAAAATAGAGATGAAGAGAAAAAAAAAATCCCATGACTTTCACAAAGACATGGAAATTGAACAATACTCTACTGACTAACCAATGAGTCACAGAAGAAATTAAACATGAAATTAAACAGTTTTTACAATTGAATGATAACCTCTCAACACAGCATACAGGAACTTATGGGATACAATGAAAGCAGTTCTACAAGGGAAATTCATAGCAATGAATGCCTATATCAGGAAAACAGAGCAAGCTCAAATGAATAATCTAATGCCGAATCTTTAAGCTACTGGAAAAAGAGGAGCAAGGCAAACTGAGAACTCACACTAGAAAGGAAATCATAAGAATCAGAGCAGAAATTAATGCAATGGAAACTAAGAGAATGATACAGAAAATCAACAAATCAAAGAGTTGGTTTTTTGAAAGGATAAATAAAATTGACAAACCCTAGCCAACCTGCTCAAACAAGAAAAGGAAAGGCTCAAATCCATGCTATTAGAAATGAAAAGGGGGAAATCACCACTGACACAGTGGAAATATGGAGCATAATAAACACATACTTTGAAAAATTGTATTCCAATGAAAGGGAAAATGTAGAAGAAATGGATAAATTCCTAGATAAATATGAACTTCCAAAGTTGAATAAAGAGGATATAAAAATGTTAAACACCCCAATATCAATCTGTAAAATTGAAAATGTAATAAAAAACATACCAACAAAAGAAAGCCCTGGGCCTGATGGATTCACCACTGAATTATACAAAACTTTTAGAGGAAAGGTAATATCACTACTCCTCAACCTCTTCAACAAAATTGAAAGGGAAACAGCATTCCTACATTCATTTCTGGAAGCAATGATTACCTTGATTCCAAAAGCAGTGGAAGACCCAACCAAAAAAGAGAATTACAGGCCAATCTCCCTAATGAACATTGATGCAAAAATCTTCAATAAGATACTAGCAAACTTAATATAAAGAGTCATCAAGAACATCATATACCCTAACCAAGTTGGATTCATCACAGGAATGCAGGGATAGTTCAACAAATGTAAATCAATAAATGTAGTACACTACATTAACAGACTCATGGATAGAAACCATATGGTCATCTCAATAGATGCTGGAAAAGCATTTGACAAAATCCAACACCCATTTATGATCAAAATCCTGTAGAAAAATTGGAATACATGCTCTGTATCTCAAACTAATAAAAGCTATATATGAGAAACCAGCAGCCAGTATCACCCTAACTGGTCAAAAACTGAAACCTTTCCCACTAAGATCAGGTACAAGACAAGGATGCCCACTTTCACCACTCCCATTCAATATTGTGCTGGAAACATTAGCCACAGCAATTAGGAAGGACAAAGAAATAAAAGGAATAAAGATAGGAAATGAAGAAGTTAAACTGTCATTATTTGCTGATGACATGATACTCTATCTAGAGAATCCTAAAAACTCAACCAAGAGACAGCTAGACCTAATCGCCAAATTTAGTAGTGTAGCTGGATACAAGGTTAATGCTCAAAAATCATTAGCCTTCATGTACACAAGCAACAGATTCACTATGCAAGAAATTGGGGAATCAATCCCCTTCATAGTAGCATCCAAAAAAAATGAAATATCTAGGAATCAGTCTAACAAAGGAGGTGAAAGACCTCTACTCTGAAAATTACAGCACTCTGAAAAAGGAAACAGAAGAAGATACCAGGAAATGGAAAGATGTCCTTTGTTCCTGAGTTGGAAGAATCAGTATCCTCAAAATGGCTATACTCCACAACTATTATACAGATTCAATGCAATCCCAATTGAACTCCCAAAAGCATATTTTATAGATCTAGAGAAAATAATTCAGAAATTCATCTGGAATCACAAAAGACCAAGAATAGCAAAAGAAATTCTAAGCAATAAGGACATTATGGGGGGTATTACAATCCCTAACATGAAACAATATTACAAAGCCACTACCATAAAAACCACATCGTACTGGCTAAATAGAGACCCGAGGATCAATGGAGTAGAAGATCCAGAAACAACTCCAGACACACTGAATTATCTCATTTTTGACAAAGGAGCTAAATATCCTCAGTGGAGGAAGGATAGCCTCTTTAGCAAATAGTGCTGAAAAAAATGGATTTTAACCTATCAAAATCTAAAGCTAGACCTATCTCTTTCAGTGTGTACTAAAATAAAATCAAAGTGGATTAAGGATCTAAATAGTAAAACAGACACACTAAACCTGCTACAAAACAGGTTAGGTAAAACTCTTGAAGACATTGGTTTAGGGAAAGATTTCATGAACAAATCCCCCATAGCATCAGAATAGGTGGGAGAAACTGATCAATGGGATCTCATCCTATTGAGAGGTTTCTGCACAGCAAAAGAAACCACCAGCAATGTGAAAAGGCAACCAATAATATGGGAAAGAATCTTTACCAGCTGTTCCTCAGACAAAGGGTTACTATCTAGAATATATAAAGGGCTTTAAAAAAAAAAATCAATCCACCCAAATTTAAAGAACCATTCAAAAATGGACATCTGAAATGAACAGACAGTTTTCAGAGGAAGAAATAAAAGCAGCTAAGAAGCATATGAAGAAGTGTTCAACATCACTAGTCATTTGAGAGATGAAAATGAAAACAACATTAAGATTTCATCTCACTTGGGCTGGGGAGTTAGCTCAGTGGTTCCAGCGCCTGTCTTGCAAGTGCAAGGGCCTGGGTTCGATTCCCCAGTAACCACATACAATACTGGGTGTGGAGACTCACATCCAGCAGCAACCAGTACCACATACCACAGTGCCGGGCGTGGTGGCTCACGCCTGTAATCCCAGCACTCAGGAGGCAGAGGCAGGAGGATTGCTGTGGTGTGAGTTTGAGGCTGAATCACAAAGTGAGACCCTGTGTCAAAAAACCGAAAAAAAAAAAAAGATTTCATCTCACTCCACAAAGAATGACTGCTATTTCAGAATTAGCCAGCAACAAATATTGGCTAGGCTGTGGAGAAAAAGGAACCTTTCTCTGCTGTTGGTGGGAATGTAGACTCTTACAACCCCTGTGGAAATCAGTTTGGAGATTCCTCAAAAATCTAGGATTGAAGGTCCCATTTGACCTGGCCATTGCTCTGCTAGGTATAAACACAAAGGAATTAAAAGACGCATATCACAGTGACATATGTACACCCATGTTTATAGCAGCTCAGTTTGTGATTGCTAAATCTTGGAAACAACCAAAATGTCCATCAATTGGAGACTGGATAAAGAAGCTGTCGTTCCTGTACAGAATGGATTATTACTCTGCCATAAAAAGTGATAAGTTTGAACCACTTATACTTAAATGGATGTACCTTGAGGACATCCTCATAAGTGAAATAAATAGTTCACAGATGTGTAAGTGTCATGTCTTTTCTCTGGTATGAGGAAATGAAGATGTAAATGAGTTCTAGAATGTATGTTATATATTGTGAAATAGAAAATACTTACAAGGAAAGAGGGTGTAGGGGTAAATAATGAGGGGAAAAGAATGTGATACTAATAAAAAAAGGAAACATGTGTATAGGGGTCAGGGGTTACGGGGTGGGTGGGGGAAGGGTTAAAAATGAGAATCAAGTTATGTCATATTCTGGTACAAACTCTCAATGTTGAATGCGATGATGATGGATATTCATAATGTACCAAAAATACTTGAATAAAAAAAGCAAGCAAGCAAGCAAGAAAGAAAGAAATAAAGAATGAAAGAAAGAAAGCACTTTTTTTGGTTTGTGAGTTTTCAATTTGCATAATTTATAATCTACTCAAGCAAGTATTCCCTATCCAAGCAGCATAAATAAACCACTAGTAACTCATACATAACTGAAGTCAGATATTACTTAAGAGAAGAAGAAAGCTAAAAATATGTTTGGTATATCAAAATCCAAAAGTAGTATAAATGTTACAGATATCCATCTAAATTTCTGGCTACTAAATGCCATATAAATTATGATTACATTTTAATAATTTTTGATATGTATTTTTCTGATTATCTATGCGTTTTCAATCTCACTCACTTTCTAGAAACCTCAGAAGCTGAAAAATCTGTAATAGAATTGTGCCAGGGTTGTGTTTATGGCCATCTGTAAATGCATTATATTCTTTGAGTCTAAAAAAAGAACTGTGAGAGATTTCTTCATTTACTTGAATTGTGCATGAGTCAGGGGTGGGAAAGTTTCACAGTTTTCATTCTGTTGCATTGAACATCACTTTAAAAAATGAGCTGGTAAATGAATCAAGAGGGACTGGTTCTCAGAGGTCAGATACTTATGGTTAATTACCTCCCTATCTGGCATATCGTACACCTTACACAACTTGTTCCACCTGTCCTTTCTCCTACTAACTAATCATAGAACTCCTCTTGCTCATCTTAGTTAACAATAGCAAAAGTCTTCTTGGGCTCTTTCAACTGTCAAGAAGGACCTATTATCTTTCTGATACACTAAAGAACGCTATTCTTTATTCTTCCCACAGAATGTTACTGATGTATGGAGAACCTTGAAAAAATCTATGCTTTACTGTCTTACATTCCCTGTGGTTGGTCTCAGGACAGACACTTAACTAGATTCCTTCTCTGAAGAGCTATCCTCCTCCACAGATGCATCGGTTCATAAAATGTGGGAAGTCAAAGTCAGGACCCTACTTCAGAAACCTTTTTGTGAGATGGTTTATGGAAAGGAACATAAGTGCACATAAACCTAGATAGACTTACAAATACATACTTGTGTACCCAAGGTAGAAATTCTGAAGCTTCTATGTTGATCATTCATGAAGAGGTATTTCATTATTCATAGACTGGTTATAAGGTACGTATTTATTTTCCAGGAAATGTAAGTAGAGAAAGACATCCCCATGGGGTTACATAAGACCTTATCTGTGTAGAATACAATTGACTCATTGTTCAAAACAAATTTGTGCCTCCACAAATATGGCTCCTGTCTAAATGCCAAAGCTAGTGAAGGCTGGCTTCCCTGCTCATAAGTCTTCTACACCCTGCTTGAATCAAATCTGGTAACTGGCTAACACTGTGTGTCCATGGGTCCTTGGAATATTATAATTCAGCATCTGGGAATGTATGCATTTGTATGTATTTATTTTTATGAAAAGTTTTATTTTCCTGTGCCGCGGACTGATCGCGGTGCAGGGCCAGGGAGCACTGAAGTCAGGAATGGACGGAGTCGGCGATGACAGACAACACACGAACACAAGAGAGGTTGTGATACTGCTGCTGCTGCAAAGTTTACTGAAGTGTCCTCTTTTTATACAGAAAAGTTTTGGGTCAGGTGAGGGCTGTGCTGCTAAAGATTAACACGATAAGGTGTAAAGAAAACCGAAACAGAAAGGAGACATTACTGTGAGGCAAGCGGCTAGCACTTGGTGAAGAAACGCTTGTTCTTTCCTGAAAGACGCTATATGCATTTTGTTTATCTATAGTCCCTTTGTTCCCTAAATTATTCTGTTTTTTCATACCTGGGTGTTGCTATGCCATTTTAGCGCTGTTTCTATTATGCATATTTAGGTGTCCTGTTTGTGAAACCGGTTTTTCTTGGTCACTAACTACCTATTGTGTATTGGGGGGAACAAGGTTACTTATCATACATGGAAACGACCCTCTGGGGCGGTGGGCAGAGTGGCGCCCTTGTGGCAGAGCATGAAACAAAGAAAGTTGGAAGGTCAGGGTGACAAGAAACAAAGTTTGTGATCCGAGCACATAATTATACAGCAAAGTACACTTTGCTGTTTTCTTCTGCTGGGCCACTGCTCTTATCCCTGCGAGGCTTAACTCTGAAGAGAGCCAGGGGGTCTACGCCCCGGGACTGTGTCCCTGTTTTTGGCGGGGGCATGGCATTCCTGTTCATCTCCTTAATTTTATTAAAATATTATTGTTTTCATATAGTGAGAATGTACATAATTTTTTGAATTTCTTTGAATTTTGAATTTCTTTGAATTTCTTTGGTATTTCCCCTCCATTTACAATCAGTGGTTTATAAGAAGAATATATATTCATAATTTTCTGTTTTTCAACTTTTCTGAGAAATTTTATTATCATCCTTTTTAGTTTGGGAATGAGGTCCATTAAAGTAGTCTAGACTAATCAAAAGCAGATTTGAGTATTTAGAGATTATTTTCACGTGCACAAACTACAAAATTTTTGTTTTAGCCCCTGAAAGGCTCGATTTTCTTACTATAAAATGCAAAGCCAAAAAGAAACTTCATTATTTAAGAATTTAATTGCACCACAGAAGTGCTTTTCCAAGAAAACAAAACAAGACATTTAACGTTCTTTTTTTGGTATGTGATTCTTGAACTTCTCTAAAATACTGTGAGCAGTAAATTTGAGGATTGCTTTTCTGACAGCATTGCTTAAACAAAATCAACATAGCCCTATGGTCTCAGCACAAAATTAAGAAATATAAATTGTTACTAGTGAGATATTCTGTCACATGAATGACTCTAAATGCTCGTGCAATATTCACTGAGATAGTTTCAGCTAATTTGAAGATATCAAAATTGCTTTAATTAAAAAGAAAATTCAGCCTAAATGTAATTTTATGAACCATGAAAAAAATACTGAGAGGTAAGGGATGTTTGATAAAAATAAGAATTATTACGTATAAATAAAAGAATAATCAAAGCAAGGGACTTTTAAATGCTTTTAAACTCCTACCTTTAACTCCTTGTCCCATAATCCTAACCCCAAAACTAGAGAACGGGATTGTCTATGGGAATCTGTTAGTGTAATGAAACCCCAAATCATTTCAGAACTATGACTTCCCCTCTGAATGAGGATATAGAAGCATACTTTCTGTTATTACCAGTGTGATAGTCATGCTCAATGTCCCTGAACTCTAACACTGTCTTCCAGAAGCTTAGTTAGCATTTACCACTAGAACTGTTCTGCCATTGCCATGGAGTTAAATAGAAAAGCATACCATGAAATATTTTCTCAAATGATACAAAAATAGCAAGAAATTCTGAGTATTCCTTAAAGAGAGCAAACATGTGGAAGAATTGTTTTTGATTTTCAGAACATCAATGCAAATATAGCATAATTTCAAGATTGAAGTATATGTTTCTTTTTTAATTAGGTAGATGATGTGATTAATAGATATGCTTTTAGCTGCACTAAAACTCCAAATTTAATATTAAATGATAACAAAGTTTCTGTTTCTAATGAATGGAGAGTCTAAAAATTAGGTTAGTACCACTGTGATATAATCAAAGTTTCTGATTATCAAAATAAGTGGGTTTGACCACTCTAATGTGCTATTGTTGTCATACTAATTGCTTTAGCTGCTCAAACAGGCTGTTGAAGCTCTAGGAATCACATCAGAAGCAAGATAAGAAGAGAGATGCATAAATGACAAGGAGGGGGCCAGGGATGTAGCTCAGTGGTTCTGGTGCCTGCTTTAGAAGCACAAGGGCCCAGCTTTGATCTCCTGTAACCACATACAACAATGCTGGGTGTGGTGACTCATGCCCACAAGCAGTCATAATCACATAACAATGCTGGGCATGGTGGCTCATGCCTGTAATCTCAGCACTTAGGAGACAGAGGCAAGAGAATTGCTTTGAGTTCGAGGCTCACTTGAGCTACATAGTGAGCGCAGGTCCAGCCTGAACTACAAAGTGAGACCCTGTCTCAAAAAAAAAAAAAAAAAGACGAGGAGATTCGTGAATGCTTATTCCTTTGCTGAGAGATGGAACCAAGTGCTAAGTTAGTAAATGCTAATATCTTCATAACAGAAGTTGACTATTGGAGCCGAGAGTACAAGATAGATTCTTCTCTCCATATAGGGTGCAAGAGTTAAAAAGAACTGCTGTTACTAGCATTCCTATGGTTCCTTTGGACTCTTCTATTCCCTACAAATTAGTATCTCAAATTAGTATTTTAAATAGTATATATTTATCAGAGTATATAGTTATTACAGATCATATCTTTATATTGTATACAAAATAGCAATGGATATAAGAAAAATGTTGGTAATATGAATTTTTAAAATAACATGATTACAAAATAATATTAAATGGGGAAAATCTGCAGGACTGTGTTTTATGATTTAATTTTTTAAAAGTTCAAAAGCATGGCAGGGTCAAGTGGAACATCCAATTCTAGCATTTTGAGAAATCTCCACAGTGATTTCCACAGAGCTTGTACAAATCTATATTCCCACCAACAGTGGAGAAGGGTTCCTTTTTCTCTGCAGCCTCACCAACATTTGTTGCTGGATAATTCTGGAATAGAAGCAATTTTTTGTGAAGAGAGATGAAATCTCAGCATTGTTTTCATCTGCATCTTTCGAATGACCAATGATGTTGAGCATTTCTTAGTATACTTTTTAGCTTCCTTTCTTACTCTGAAAAGTGTCTGTTCATTTCAGATGCCCATTTTTGAAGTAGGTCTTTAAATTGGGTGGGCTGATTTTTTTAAGGTCCTTATATATTCTAGATAGTAACTCTTTTTTTTTTTTTTAAATCTTTATCGGTACATTACATATATGCATCATGATTGCATTCCATAATGGAGATTTGTACTAGTATAAGACACAACTTCATTCTCTTTGTCTGAGGAACAGCTGGTAAAGATTCTTTCCCATATTGTTGGTTGCATTTTCACTCTGTGCAGAAGCTTTACCAATTCTTATGCTATAGAAGTTTTCGTTCAAGAAGTCCTCCCCTAAGCCAGTGTCATCAAGAGTTCTACCTAATCTGTTTTCAGCATGTTCAGTGTGCCTGTGTTAATATTTACATCTCTTATCCATTTTGATTTTAGCTTGGTACACGGTGAAAGAGACAGGTCTAACATCAGTGTTTGACAAGTTAATACACAAAAGAATTAAAAGATTCATATCACACATATATGCACCTCTGTTTATAGCAGTTTAGTTTGTGATTGTTAAATCTTGGAAACAACCAAAATGTCCATCAACTGGAGAATGGATAAAAAAGATGTGGTTCTTTTACAGAATGGAGTATTATTCTGCCATTAGAAATGATATGATTGAATCATTCATACTTAAATGGATGTACATTGAAAACATCCTCATAAGTGAAATAAATAGGTCACAGATGTGTAAATATCTTTTCTCTGCTATGAGAAAATAAAGATGTAAATGAGTTATAGTATGTATACTTGACATTGTGAAATAGAAAATATTTAAAATAAAAGAAGATGTAGAGGTAAATAAGGAGAGGACAAAGAATGTAATAGTAATGAAGAAAAAAATGAAACAAAGCTTATGTATATAGAGAGTGGGGGGTTGCAGGTCTGGGGGAAGGGGAAAAATGAGAATCAAGTCATGTCATATTCTGGTACAAACTCAATGTTGAATGAGACAATGCTGTGTATTCAAAATATACCAATAAAGATTTAAATTTTAAAAACAAGTTCAAAAGCATAATAAATTAATATGTGGTATTAACATTCAGATGCCATGGTCCTTTTCAGGGAAAAGTAGTGAATGAAAGGAGAAATGGAGGAAACTTGTAAGATATGATTTTATTCCATTTGAATTTCAGTGCTTGTTGTACAAGTATTACATGTTTATTTCATGAAAATGTATTAAACTGTACATCAATGATCTGTCCATTTATATGTGTATACATATTGGTATTTATGCATTATAAATTATACACAACTGCCTATAATATTCTTTAATTTTCTTATAGGAAAAAAAATATTTGATTTGAAATATCCTGATCAAGTACTGCTATAACAAGACATGGAGATTTTATCAGGCAGAGCTTTCCAAGACCTACATTTATAGGACATTTGTCATATTTCTGTTTTTTTTTTTTCTGGGAAGCAGATTGATTTCATCTCTATTATCCTTGGTAAATTGGGATAATGTAAAAGAAATCAATAAAAATACATGTATATGTATACCTTCATTCATTAATAGGAGTTTATATAAAAAACATTATGGTTCTGCTCTAAATACTTTTAATTTCCATATACCACTTACAGAAAAATTGATCCAGGTTATGTTCATGTTTTATACTCTAGCTCAAAGAGGTCTGCAAACACAGTTCCTTGTGTAAATTTTCATGCATATTGAGAGTATCCTCCATAGGAGTAGTGAAATTGTTCAACAAATTAAGTTAAATCACAAAATACAACTTCTCAGTGAACACTGTCACTATTGTATTACATTATGAAAGCACTGCTACTTTCATTTTCACTGCAAAATTGTCTTAAATATTTGCACGACTTGTAGAGAATGAAGCTAGAACTCAGTAGTCCTAATCAGACACAGAATAAAAGTCTACTTGCTACTATTGCATTATACAAATTATTGATTAATTTAAATTTTCAGATAAATATGTCTATTCACAAGCCAACAAGGAAAGCATGTTTTATAAGATACTGTAGAAAAAGCAAATTTTTAAAAACCATGTATTTAATTCTATAATCCATATCTCAGCTTGTATAAATTAGTTTCTTGGGAGAAAACTGAAACTTGTAATTGCATTTTTGAAAAATGGAAGAAAGTCTGGTGGCAGGGATTTAGCTCAGTGGTTCCAGTGCCTGTTTTACAAGCACAAGGGCCTGAGTTCAATCCCCAGTAATCATATACCATTCTGGGTGTGGAGACTCACCCCAGCAGCAATCAATACCACATACCACAGTGTCGGGTGTGGTGGCTCACTCCTGTAATCCCAGCACTCAGGAAGCAGAGGCAAGAGGATTGCTGTGATGTGAGTTGGAGGCTGAGCTCAGGGCCAGCCTGAACTACAAAGCAAGACCCTGTCTCAAAAACAAAAACAAAAAATAAAGAAGAGAAAAGAAAAGAAAAGAAAAGAAAAGAAATGGAAAGGAAAGAAAAGAAAAGAACAGAATGTCTTAGGAATCAGAGAAAAAAAAATCTCATATATAATGTACATTGTGCTAGAATTTTGTTAAAGACAATGTAATAAAAATAAATAGAATTATAATTTGTTCCTATGAAGTTTATCTAGTTACTAAAACACATGTTCTGATCATCTAGTCAGGGATCCTTTACTTCTTGGAATATCTCAAATACATTTTTAACATCTACAAACTCATACAAACAGAGCAATAACATACTGGCAATCCCAGCTTTAAAATCTGTCTATTTTATGCCTGAGTAACATTTTCTAAAGTGAAGGGCCAGCATTTTGGAATCAGCCTTTCAACTTCTGTGCCAAACTATAATTTATATTGGACATTTAAACAAAGATATAGAATTTGATGCAATGAGCATTATATAAAGTATATTATTACATAAGTCTATAAAATACTGTTCCATAGGAACAAATGGATACTATAAAATTATACTCTCCATGTCTAGCAGTTGGAAAGCATTGCTTTGAAAGAATTGCTATGACAATTCAATGGTGCCCTTTTTATTACACTTGCTTAAGCAAAATACCACAGTATAATTATATTTGGCATTTTGAAGAGTCAAGAGTTCAAAACTGGATTGTGGTTTTTTGGTTTGTTTGTTTGTTTTTTTGTTGTTATTTTTTTAAGACAGGGTCTCACTTTGTAGTTCAGGCTGGCCCTGAGCTCAGTCTCAAACTCACATCACAGCAGTCCTCCTGCCTCTGCTTCCTGAGTGCTGGGATTACAGGCGTGAGCCACCACGCCCGCCACTGTAGTATGTGGTACTGGTTGCTGCTGGGGTGAGTCTCCACACCCAGTATTGCATGTGGTTAGCGGGGATCGAACCTGGGCCCTTGCGCTTGCAAGACAGGCGCTGGAACCACTGAGCTATATTCCCGGCCCAAAACTGAATTGTGTTAAAGTGAGAGAAATTATAACCAAACGCCTCCATCAGCATGCAGTTTTTTGGACAAGCCTAGAATTAAACTTTGAAATTTCATGAGTGATTTGTTTCATAGTGCATTATTTATTTGATTTATTAAAAATCACCTACACAGAATAATGTGTAAAAATATATGCTTAAAATATTGTAGTAAAGTATACACCCATATATCTACTGTTAAAAAATAAGACAAGTAAGCTTTTCCAGACTCCTGTGACTCTCTACTATTACATAACATTCTCACCCTTTGCCCAGAGGTTTTACCATTATTCCCATAAAATTTTACTATAATAATTATAATCACTATAATTATCAAATAATTGTATCATATATGAATATATTTCTTCTATTTTTGAGTTATTGTGTAATTTTGTATATATTGAGCCTAGTAAATAATAGCTCCTCTTTTTTAAGATATAAATATGAGGTCTGAGTAGGCTCCTTAGGTGAAGCTTGCAGGAGTTTCCCTTTACCTCGTTTGTCTCCTCAAGAGTGTAGCACTTTAACATTATTCTGCAGTGCAACTCCCACTTGACCACAATGGCTGTTTTTTCATTATTTCTGTAACTTGAGTTTTAATATGCTTCTACATTTATGCCAGAAATGAAATTCTCACAGTTAATATCGTGTGCACATTCATTTTTCCTTCAGAACAGAAATCAGATTCTAAAAGTTCTGGGGAGTTTTGTACCATTCCACAAATGCACAGAAATTCCTATTTCTTCACCTGCTGTGCTCGTGTCAGATTTTAAACATTATTTTAAAAATTCAATGTTTAAACATTGAAGCATGGTAATCACTGTAGTTTTAATTGTTTTCCACATTTCTAATAAAGTTGAACATCTTTTTCATGTTTAATGGCTAATTTGCATTTCAAAATATGAGATCTAAAGCTTATGTTCCATTTTCAAAGGATGCTTATCATCTTAGCAATTTCTGTGAATTAAATAATATAATGTATTAATCAGTTTTTCATTGATTTTAAAACTGGAAGTTACATTGTCTGATTTTTTATTTTGCGTTCTTTATGGTGGTTTGATGAACGTAACTTTTAAATTTTAATGGATGTGAATATATTAATTTTTTCTATAGGATTTATACATTTTAAAAATCTTTCTAATTTTGTTTAAAATACCCTTAACTCAAATTCTTCAAGATAATTTCAAGAATTTTCTTCTAAAAATATTATTGTTTTGGCATTCCATATTAATGTCATTATTAAATCTGAAGACATGTGTATATATATATCTATATATCTATGTATATATATCTATATATCTATGTATATGTATATATACATATATATATATATATATATATATATGCACAATGGGATCATGATTCATTTTTTTCTGATACAACTGTCATATATGAGGCCATCCTTATATCAAGTGCAAATGTGGTTCTAGGTATTGTATTTGGTTCTACTGGTTAACCGGTGCACACACAATATTGACAGTCTATAACTATGAGTATTATGTTCTCTGAAGACTTCTTCTTTTGTTTTTCATCCAGATATTTTTGAATATTCTTTGGATATTCTTGGATATTCTTTATATCATAAAATTATAAAATTCATGTCAAGTACAATGGAGAAACACTTAAAAACATTTTTAAAAATTTATTAATTTGACAAATACTGACATCTCTGAAACAATGAAATCTTGATTCAATATGATATTTTTATTTTGAGCTTCTTAACACTGTATCAATTTTACTAAATTTGCACATAAAAACCTGTTATATCTTTTATTAGGCTTAATCCTAGGTAACATAAATTCTCATATCATGGTAAATAATACCTTCATTTTCTTACTTGATGTCTCCTGCGTGTACATCTCCTAGTGGTGGGTCTAGAACTTGCCTATCTTTTTCATGCTCAAAAGCTTTGGTGTGTTAATGAACATCAAATCCATTTATACTTATAGTAAGGTATGATAAACTCCTCCAGTTACTAATTTTCTTGAGTGATATTTCTGAAGTCCCTACTCTCCATGGTCTCCTCAGTACTTTGACTTCCTGAACTTCTGGTTTTTGCTGGACTCTCTGTGAAAGCATTCTACCCTACTCTGTAATGTGCTTCCCCTCTTGGAGCAAGAGGAGAATGATAAAAAACTATAGCCGCATTTGCTCCACCACTTTGAAACTACAGCTTCACACAAAGCTAAATAAAATGTTCTTTTCTGAGAGTTTTGGCTTTTGAGTTTTCCCATAGCTTCTCTCTCTATTTTAGCAAATGAATTACTGGATGCTGGAACACAATAAAATCCAACAACAACAAAAAAGTGTGTGTCACGTATTTCCCGTCAGTACTCTCTGCTTCCAGCCTTCCAAGGGAGACCTCTGCAGTTCTCCTTCCTGTAACATGGTGCTCACTTATTGTTTCCTCTGAGTTATATCAAGGGGTGTCTAGGGGTGAAGAATGATAAGCCTACTGTCTGTTCACTGTTATTTTGAATTTTACAACTTGTCCGTGGAATATTTGACAGATACATTTATTTCCCTAAAACCAAAGAAAACTTAACTAGTGGCTACTCCAGGAAGAGACAGAGAAATCTGGGTTGTGTCTGAGGCTTCATAACTAAAATCATCTTAATTTCAGAGTTTGATACATTTCTCAAACTCTGAAATATTTTAGGTGACTCTCCATAGTTTTCATATCAATACTGGATCCTACACATAAGCTCTTGTTTCCCTCTCTTTTTTCTTTTAAATTTTTCATAAGCTTTACTTTTCAGAGAATTTTTAGGATTACAGAAAAATTTAGTATCCACTGTACACAGGTCCTATTCATTCCCTCATTCCTCTACATAGTGTTCCATCAAGAATATATTGTGCTCCTGTAAAATACTTATTAAATTGAATTAATGTTGATACAGACTTATTAATAAAGTCCACCATTGGCATGGACATATTGTAGAGTCTATATATGAGTCGGCATAAGTATTTATTTTTGGTTCAAGACTTATTTCATTTGACCTAATTATACCCACTTCTATTTCCATTGTCACAGGTGACCGAATTTCATTCTTTCTACAGTTGTACAGTGTTCCATTGTGTACATGCCACAGTTCTTTATTCATTCATTCTTGATAGACATTTAGCCAATTTTTAATCTTTTTTTAAATCTTTATAGGTACATTAAATATACACATCATGATGGCACTCCATAATGGGGATTTGTACCAGTATAAGACACAACTTAATTCTCATTTTTTCCCATAGCCCTACCCACCCTACCACACCCCCATATACATAAAATTTGTTTCCTTACTGTTTTGTTACAACCTCAACATTGTCCCCTTTCACCTTATTTTACATTGAGCATTTTCTATTTCACAACATATAATATACAATGCTAGGACTCATTTACATCTTCATTTTCTCATACCAGAGAAAAGATGCAATATGTACCTATCTGTGCCCTATTTATTTCACTTATAAGGATATCCTCAAGGTATGTCCATTTAAGTAGAAATGATTCAAACTTATCATTTTTTATGGCAGAGTAGTACTCCATTCTGTAGAAGAACCACAGCTTTTTTATTCAGTCTCCAGTTGATGGACACTTGGGTTGTTTCCAAGATGTAGCAATTACAAACTGGGCTGCTATAAACATGGGTGCACACATGTCACTGTGATATGAGTCTTTTAATTCTTGTGTGTATATACCTAGCAGGGAAATGGCCGGGTCAAATGGGACCATCAATCCTAGCTTTATGAGGATTCTCCAAACTGATCTCCACAGGGGTTGTACGAGTCTACAGTCCCACCAACAGCGGAGAAGGGTTCCTTCTTCTCCGCAGCCTCGCCAACATTTGCCATTGGCTGATTCTGAAATGGCAGCCATTCTATGTGGAGTGAGATGAAATCTCAATGTTGTTTTCATCTGCATCTCTCGAATGACTAATGATGTTGAGCATTTCTTCATATGCTTCTTAGCTGCTCTTACTTCTTCCTCTGAAAAGTATCTGTTCATTTCAGATGCCCATTTTTGAATTGGGTCATTAAATTTGGGTGGGCTGATATTTTGAGCTCTTTATATATTCTAGATAATAGCCCTTTATCTGAGGAACAGCTGGTAAAGATTTTTTCCCACATTGTTGGTTGCCTGTTTGCACTGTTGGTGGTTACCTTTGCTGTGCAGAAGCTTTTTTAAATAATGAGGTCCCATTTGTTGATTTCCTTAGCCATTTCCTGTGCTATAGAAGTTTTGTTCATGAAGCCTTTCCCTAAGCCAATGTCTTCAAGAGTTTTACCTAACCTGTTTTGTAATAGGTTTAGAGTGTCTGTTTTAATATTTAGGTCTCTTATCCACTTTGATTTTAGCTTGGTACATGATGAAAGAGTTAGATCTAGTTTTAGCCTCTGGCAAGTGAAAGCCCAGTTTTTCCAGCACCATTTGTTAAAGAGGCTATCTTTCCTCCACTGAGGATTTTTGGCTCCTTTGTCAAAGATGAGGTGACTCAGTGTATCTGGAGTAGTTTCTGGATCTTCTAGTCTACTCCATTGATCCTCGGGTCTGTTACTTTGCCAGTACCATGCAGTTTTTAATCACAGTGGCTTTATAGTATAGTTTCAGGTTCGGAGTTGTGATACCCCGCACCATGTCCCTGTTGCTTAGAATTGCTTTGGCTATTCTAGGTCTTTTGTGGTTCCAGATGAAAGTTTGAATTTTTTTCTCTAGATCTGTGAAATATGCTATTGGGACTTCAATCAGGATTTCGTTGAATGTGTAGAGTAGTTTTGGGAGTCTAGCCATTTTGACAATATTGGTTCTTCCTACCCAGGAGCAAGGTATGTCTTTCCATTTTTGGATATCATCTTCTATCTCCTTTTTCAGAGTGCTATAGTTTTCAGAGTAGGGGTCTTTCACCTCCTTTGTTAGATTGATTTCTAAGTATTTTATTTTTTGGGATGCTATTGTGAAAGGGACTGACTCACCAATTTCTATCTCAGTGGGTCTACTGTTTGTGTATACGAAGGCTATTGATTTTTGAATGTTGACCTTGTAACCAGCTACGCGGCTAAAATTGGCGCTTAGGTCCAGCAGTTTTTTAACTGAGTTTTTAGGATCCTCTAGACAGAGTATCATGTCGTCAGCAAATAATGACAATTTAACTTCTTCTTTTCCAATCTTTATTCCTTTTATTTCTTTCTCTTGCCTAATTGCTATGTCTAATATTTCCAGAACTATATTGAACAGAAGTGGTGAGAGAGGACATCCTTGTCTTGTTCCTGATCTTAGTGTGAAAGGTTTCAGTTTTTGACCATTTAGTATGATACTGGCTGAAGGTTTCTCATAGATAGCTTTTATTAGTTTGAGATAGAGACCATCTATTCCGATCTTCTGTAGAGTTTTGAACATAAATGGGTGTTATACTTTGTCAAACGCTTTTTCTGCATCAGTTGAGATGACCATATGATTTTTGTCCTTAAGCCTGTTAATATAGTGTATAACATTGATTGATTTATGTATGTTGAACCATCCTTGCATTCCTGGGAGGAATCCAACTTGGTCTGGGTGTATAATCTTTTTGATAATTCTGTATTCTGTTTGCCAGGATCTTATTAAGGATTTTGGCATCAATATTCATTAGAGATATTGGCCTGTAGTTCTCTGTTTTGGTTGGGTCTTTCTCTGCTTTTGAAATCAGGGTAATGGTTGCTTCCAGGAATGAGTTTGGGAGCACTGCTTCCTTTTCAATTTCATTGAACAGTTTCAGAAGTAGAGGTACTAACTCTTCTTTAAAAGTTTTATAGAATTCGACAGTAAAACCGTCAGGTCCAGGGCTTTTCTTTGTTGGCAAGTTTTGAATTACATTTTCAATTTCACAGATTGTTATTGGG
>PVIR01018158.1:0-33793 GCA_004026965.1 Petromus typicus
GCAAGGGCCCGGGTTCGATTCCCCGGTAACCACATAACAATACTGGGTGTGGAGACTCACGCCCAGCAGCAACCAGTACCACATACCACAGTGCCGGGCGTGGTGGCTCACGCCTGTCATCCCAGCACTCGGGAGGCAGAGGCAGGAGGATTGTGATGTGAGTTGGAGGCTGAGCTCAGGGCCAGCCTGAACCACAAAAAAGCGAGACCCTGTCTCAAAAAACCTAAAAAAAAAAAAAAAAAAAATTTAGTCCTTTGAAAAGCTACGAGGCAGAAATATGATTTCCTCATTCTTTCTTTTCGAGGTTAAGACCAAAAAGGGTATGGAAGAGAAAAGGAAAGTATATCAAGTATAAAGTCTCTAAACATTTTTAACCTCAGGGTTACTCTACTCACCCAACAAAGTAGAGGATAGTATTCAAGCATTACATGTAAGATGATAACCCAGTACTCACTGCACATTTCTTGGTTTGGACCAGGCCATATTCTGGGTTTCCTTCAATCCTAGCCGAAGACCATTCACTGCCCCAAATGCAGCCCCTGGTGAATCAGGACAATTCATCCAAATATTACAGTTTCATATTAAAAAATTGTATTTGATTTTCATTATCATAAAGAAAATTTAAAGAACTGATTTTTAAAAACCCTAAACCCCAAAATCTGATTGCTTCTAATTTTACTTTAGGTGCCATTAACTTGAATTAAGGACACAAAACAATTATTACACTCACCAGTCATGCAACATCCTCCAATAGTAAAAAAGGCCAGTTCAAACCTGCCCCGGGTTTTATTAGCTCCAGTTGGTAAAATAAATTCATCAGTATCCTAAGGGGTGATAAAGAAACCCAAGGTGAGGATCCTTCAAGGCATATTATTACAAAGAACCTTTTAAATTTTAAAGCAGTTTTCCAGAAACACCAAACCTTAAATTAAAGCAAATCCAACTATCTCATTCAAAACTAACATAGCCTGCAATATCTAAACATGAAGCGAAATACATAACACATTTAAGTTTTCCAGAGAGATGCTCATTCATACCTTTGAAATGAGATACACTATAGGTTAGCTGCCGTATTAGTTTTTCCTCTTGTTGGTGCTGGGCATGGAATCCAGGGTCTGACACATTAGGCAAACACTCTACCACTGGGCTATACAATGTAATAACACAAATAATATATATTCTTTTGATAACCTAAGAAAACTTCAGACCTTCTTCTTAGTAAAGACTTATAAAACATTTATCATGAACTGATAGAAGGGACCCCCCCCCCAAAAAAAAAAAAAAAAAAAAAAAAAAAAATTCTCCCACGTTCCTGTGCCAAACACAAAACTTTTGTAAATGCATTCCTGATTAGGAAAAGTAGCTCTGGACTAGGTTTTCATTTTGTATTTGAGACAGAGTCTTTTTACGCAGCCCACACTGGCCTTAATTCGCGATCCTCTTGCCTCGGGCACCAAGGTATAAGGATGACAGTCAAGCACCACCATGTCCAGTCTGCACTGGTTATTTGTCCATAAAACATCATCAAAAAGGGCATAAATGAATACAGACATTCACTAGCATTATGTAAATTGAAGAGCTCCAATGTCAGGAAACACTGTATAGAATTTTTCAAGTTTTGGGTGCTTCCTGCCTACTAAATTAATACCTTAGTTCTAAATTATGGTTCTTGTCTGGAGATTTCAGGCATACTAGTGGTACTTTGGTTCACAAACTTGGTTATTTTCATCCTTCTGCTTGCGGACCAAGCTGAATGAGAATGGAATCAAATTTAATGGTTACATCCCCTGTTAACCTTATGGGGACTCAGTTTTCATCCAGTTTGGTTTGCAATCAGAACACAGAACTGAGCTATCACTGCATTTAAGCGAATAATTATCCTTCAATCCAGAAACAGACAAGAGAAAATTTTTAGAAGAGGGCCATAACAAACATTATCAAGTACATTCATATTTGTACAATGAAGATCACAATCCATTTTAAGGCCACCTCACCACCACAAAGAACCGTTCACCTGTTAGCTGTTGATCCCCAGTTAACCTAATCCTCAGCAGCTGCCCGTCTATTCTGTCTATATATTTGCCTATCCTGGACGATGCACATCAATGAAGGTTCACATTATATGGCCTTTACAACTGGCTTCTCTTAAGTTTTCACCTTCATCCACGTTGTACCACATATTATTAATTCACTCTCTTTACTGCCAAATGTTATTACATTGCATAAATATGCCACATTTTATTTTACCATTTATCAGTTGATTATTCTAATTCCACTGTGAACAATCATGTACAAATTGCATTTGCATGCTTTCAATTTTCTTGGTTATCTAAGAGCAGCACTGCCAGGTCTTAACAATGTTATTTTTAGGCACTGTTTTTGTGTGTGTGGTTTTGATTTTCTATAGACATAACTAGATTATTTTTGTTAAAAACTGATTTTATTGGTATATTTTATATACACGTTATGATCACAAAACCATACTATTTTTAATTACAAAGTCTGTTTTCCTTCCCTTTCAAACCAGGTGCTATTTCATTCTCTCGGGCCTAACTGTCCCACCAGACAATGCTAACTAGAATTTAAGACTGTGATTATGGATTTTACAGCTAAAGTATTAAGCTTTTCACCATGAAGTATTAGCTTTGGATGTTCTGTAGCAATCACTTATTTGGCTGCCCCAGTAGCCTTCTACTCCTAGTTTGTTTTTCTAGAAGGGTTTAGCTTTAATCAAAAGCTTTTCTATATTTACTGAAGTAACTGTTTTATGTGTGGTATTCTTTCTTTTATTGCTTTGTTATATATTGATATATCACAGTACTTTGATTTTTTAGAAGTCAACTTTGCTATTCTGACATACTCCACCAGTAGTATTTGAAACTTTGACATTTAGTCCAGTACCCTTTTGACATTTAGTCTAGTAAATTAAGGTTTAAAAACAAACTTTATTTTCACTGGGGTATTTTTCATTAATTTCTTGATGATTTTTTAAAAAACACTTTTAAAGAGAGTTAAACAGTTGAAGATGCAGGCCAGTGCCCACGCCTTCAAAAGAGAATAAAAGGATGAATGGAGATTTAGTACTTCCAGAAGTACAAGTCAACATTAAGTGACCGAACTTTTCTTTTCAGGGTAAGATAAAGCACCAACTCGTAGAACCTTACTCTTACCTGCACGAGGTATCGTGGATCCACATTTAAATAAGGAGACAGGGGATTCATACCAGTCACTAGAGAAAAAACAAACCATCATATTGCAACAAAATTGTTTAAAGTTATTTCATATAAAAGTAATTCAATGGTTACATATGCTTTGCAATTGATTTACAGGTCACTGAATGTGAAATTTTTTCCTCATTGTATCTTTCTTGGTAGTTTAGGGGCTTCTTCCTCCTTCAGTCCCTCAAATTCAAATCAGACTTGCATTAGGGGATTACAGGCTTAGGTCAACATACTACTAGCAATAGCAGGTTGAATTATCAAACCAGCAGGAAGCAAACTCATGCATTTATACAGCTAGCTCTTTCACTTTACTAAAAGAATGCTTAGGTTGTAGTGAGGGCAGGGGAATGGGAAAAAATGGGAAGATACATCCTGGGTAGGGACAAATTCTCAATGATGAATGTGATCATAATGTACATCTAAATGTATCAATAAATTCATTAACTGGTGAAAAATGAAAGAACAGTTAACTAATATTACTCATCAAAAGATAAACTGATCAATCTCATGGGAAAAAGAGAGGCTGAATTTCATTTCTAATTGTGGATAAACACCTCAGGACAGTTCCTTCAGATTTTGATGCTGACAGTTGATTTACTCTGGCAAGGCAGAGAATTGTTAATTTTACCATATGGACGTCAGAGCAAAAGAAAATGCACATTTAGAGAACCAGATTTGAAATCCACTTACTTTTGAAGACAGGGAAAAACTGTCAAGGGAAGAATATTTCCTGAAATTTTAAGTTTACTCTTTGAATGTATTGCAGGTATTGCGTACAAATTTATGCACTGACCATGTGTCTTATTAGTTCTAATATTAATATCTACTCTGAAATGTTACCTATCAACTCTATTGTTAGCATCTTAGTCTACAGATCAAGTCCAAGCAACAATTTTCTACATAATTTACATCCTCTTGCCTCTTCAATTTACCTTGTTTACCAACTAGAATCACCTTAAAAGCAAGTAAGTCCAATGGAATCCCTCTACACTTAAAATCAAATTCTTTATCCTTTCCTACAAAAGCTGTGATTAGGTGCCACTTCTAGCCCCTGTTTTCATTATCTTCTATCACTACAACTCCCTTGCAATTCTAAAGACACACTGACCTCACAGTAGTTTCGCATAGTATATGCCAAATTTTTCTTCCATGACATTTGTGTGAGCCATTTTCTCAAACACTTGCCTCTCACGCATTTGTATAATATCCTGGGCACAGCTCAAATGTCAACTTTGACCTATTCTACAAGGGCCTCCTCTTCCGATCACCTTATGACCTTGTTTTATTTCCTGTACATCATTTGCCACTCACTAACTGCAATGTTTGCAAGCTGTCTGGCTTGTCAGTAGTATGTGTTCTTTACACAAGAGCTATTCTGTGGTTTTGTTTCTTTTAAACCACTGCATCCTGCATCAGAAAAGTAAAGGCATATTGTACCAACTTAACAAATGGTATTTATCCTCTGGTCCCTCAGTTTGCCACCAAGTCTTAACCAATGAATACAACAATGTTTTGTTATATTAAGACAGACATCACGCTGAAATGATACTCAGAAGTCCTAAAATATATAAACTGTGTTTCTATACCTGGTTTTGTCACATGTAGACATTAAGAGATATAAAAGGCTTTCTTTGGGTTTCTGAGTATGAAACTTAGGAAAATACAAGAATTCTCAAAAAAGAAAGCCCATTTTTAAAGGCTCATCCATCACCAAATTTGTGTTTAGATCCACATTCTACTTATTCTAGTGGGTATCCACATTTAACTAGAGACATTTATATAAGGTTGAGGAGGCTATTTATATTTATGCTTCTGCATCTCCTATCTTAGATATTTCTCCTTCTGTAATTCATACCTGCGTTTCTTCTTCATATTTACAAACCACTTCTATATAACTTTTTTTTCCTTTTTTTGAGACAGGGTCTTGCTTTGTAGTTCAGGCTGGCCCTGAGCTCAGCCTTGAACTCACAGCAATCCTCCTGCCTCTGCCTCCGGAGTGCTGGGATTACAGGCGTGAGCCACCACGCCCGGCACTGTGGAATGTGGTAACCGGGGATCGAACCTGGGCGCTTACGCTTGCAAGACAGGCGCCGAAACCACCGAGCTAAATTCCCCGGCCCACAAACCACTTTTAAAGCTCACACCACTTTCCAGCTCCCTCCAAATGGTTTTTTAAACTCTCCTAACTCCTATTTATTTCTCATCTGTACTCATTATTAATGAATGACTAGCCCTAATAGCAGCTTTGTAATTCAAATTTGCACCTTTCTGCTTTCTATTTGGAATATGTTTACTTCCAGAACTGTGCTCGTTTTAATCCAGGGTCAAGCACATAGCTCAATACACAGGAACGAGTGTTGAAAGCAAAGAAAGAGGACCTGGAGAGAAACGAAGAAAACATGTACCACTTTCGCAGCTTAGGCCAATCACGAGGAGCTTCCTAGGGATCTGTACTCCCTCCCGATACTAACTTAACCTTGAAAGAGCAGTCGTGCAGACACATTACTGCTGACGACCGTGAAAGCCTCGTGCGGTCACAGCAAGCCCCGAGATGCTAACAGTCCAGGCCCCATACTTACGCGGGACGCCGGCCAAATCTGCGTGCGAGTATCCAGCTCCGCTCGCTCCAAAAAAGCCGGCCAAACCTCCCGTGGTTTTATTGCCACTGCCCCCGCCGCCCTCCATGGTGTCACAGCAAACTGCCGTCCGCTTCCCGCCGCCGCCTCAGGCTGGGGTCGAGGGCTCGGCCGTTGCTCCTCGGCAGCAGCGGGGGTCCCACGTTACTACTGCCTCCTTCAAACGCTGACCTTCCGGGAGCCGGTGGGCGTAAAGCGCCGTACTTCCGCTTTGCGACGGCGTGCTCCCGGAAATCGAGTGCCTGACGGCAGCTTTCCGGTGGTGGGAAAGTGAACGAATCCCTGATCCGAGTGGCGAGTCCTGAGGCGGATTAACTACTTGCGGAAGCGGGAAGGCCAAAGAGGACCTGACCCGGGGATTGGCGGACCAGCAACTGCAAAGGCAGGCAGCTGCAGAGAGGGAATGGTGCGGGGACGCGTCGAGAAGGAGGCGCAGTCCGTGCCCCTCCGGGTTAGTGAATGAGGTGCTCCGCCCGGGCCGGCCCGGGGACCGTGCGCTGCGGATCCCAGCATGAGTGCGGGCCCCGGCTGTGAGCCCTGCACCAAACGACCCCGGTGGGGCACCGCTGCAACTTCGCCGGCGGCCTCGGACTCCCGGAACTTCCCCGGCAGGCAGAGGCGCGTCCTCAACCCCAAGGACGGTCCCGTGCATTTCAGTGTCCCGCGGTCCTCTCCAGGCTTCGTCCCGGGGAGGGCGGGACCGCACCAAGGCGGCGCCACCTCGCTTGGTACGTGGATACTAAAAACCTTTGTCCTTCGTCTTGGTCTCCACGCTGAATCCCCAGGGCAGCTGTTGAGGGGCTGGAATTGCGTTTTGTCTAGTGCGCTGGTGAACTGAGAAAGCTGAGGAGCCTTTACTCTCAAGGTGGAACGTGCAGGAGACCCCACTTGTTTGCTTTCCTCGGGTGTGATGAAGAAAGGGCCTTAGTCACGGAGATCTGCTGGTGAATGTGAAGCAGTAGGGCGCTGCAGCCTCGAGGGCAGAAGATGGAAAGAAAGCTGCTGTAACTTCACTACGATTCTTAGTCCCAGAGTGCAATGATATTACAGCTAACTAGCTTTGTACTTGTCCCTTAGGCTTACACTGATGAACACGAGGAACTCTGTCTTTGCCTTCGTGTTCTAGAGTCTTTTAGGAGACATCGACATCGAGCACAAATCAGTAGATACAACAGAGTAATAATGGGTGTTCTTAACACGTGGGGCACAGACTGTCCATGTAGGACTCAAGTGTCGCTGACCCAGTGGGGATCAGAGATGATCCTCCCTAAGACACAGTGCTCGTTCTGGCGACCGGGGATCTATGGGAGTCCCCTGATAAAGAGGGAATAAGGAGGTGTTACAGAAATGCAGCTGGTCTTTAGAGTAAACAGAATAGTGTGGTACGAGACTGCAGAGAATCATCAGCTCATACTACACTGGCATATGTAGGTAGTGCTAAGGTTTGGGGACTTTGAAGAGCAGGAAACTGTTAAGGAATTTTCAGTGGAGGGGCTAGGTTTGTTTGTTGCAAAGTCCCCCTTGTGGTTTTGAGGAAATGAAAAATGGGCTGAAAGCAAGGAGTAGTTCTAGCGGAGGTAATTTTGGCTCGTTTGTATGTACACAGTAAGAAAGAGGAGAAGTGAGTGATTCAAGAAGCAATGAGACATAATGGAACTTGAGAAAATAATATATCTGTATCTGAGAAATTGGGGAGATCTTGACATAAATGTGATAATGTAAGCTGTGGGCATGATCTAGATCACTGAAATATATAGAGAAAACAAACGAGGACAAACACCTTAGGAATACCGTTTAAAGGGAGACTGAAGAGAAATGGTCAGAAAAGTATAAGACAGGTCTAGCTTGTTTTAGAAAAGGCCCAGTAGAGGTTTGTCAGGTCTTGTAAACAGTGTGGTTTAGGAGTCTTGGATTTAGAGGCAGTGGAGAGCAGACTTGAGCTGTCTTGACAGGATGTCGGCAGAGGGAGTAGCACACCAGGAAGTTGGTGGAATTGAAACATAAGAGGCAGGATGGTAAGGTGAGCTTTTTTGTGAAAAAATTCTAGCGCCATTTTAAGGTGGTTAAACTATTCTGCAGCTAATGGGGAGGGACAGCAAAAAACCTTTAAACCAGGAAGTGCCATTTGGTTAATATAATAAATGGCTGAAGCAGTAGCTTTCAAACTTTTGTGACTGCCAACCCACATTGTAAATTTTAAGTAAGGTGTTCCTTAAAACAGGTTTATGGAGCAGTATGTACACATATGCCGTATTTATAACTAAAATAACTATTTTATGGTATAATGTTTGTGCTTTCTACAGATAGTACATTACTACGTACTGTATTATTTTACTGAAAAAATGCCATCCATTTGTCATCTATAAGGTACTGGGTTAGAGAAAAGTAAAACTAAACCAAAAGAACAGTTGCAGGAAACAACAGATTGTTATAAATAAGTGAAATCGTTAAGGAATGGATTTAAGCTTTAGAATGTCGATTCTGGAAAACTTGGCTTAGAGGAGCAGGAACTGAGTGAACTAGTAATGTATGTAACATCTGTGACTAGGTAATTTGAGTTTCAATAACTTTATTTTCACAGCAGAATTTACTTGCTGCCAAGGGATAAGGCAGTCTATTCACTGATTGGTCTTGAATTTTCTGCAGAAGAACCAAATGAACATTTAACTTATGTGATGTTTCTGTGTACCTGGCAAAGGACAGCATTTACATAATGTTCAAAGTCTAAATTGTTTCAAGTTTTGGAGCTCTTTTAGGAACTTGGTATTTAAAAATTTTAAATATAGTTATCCCAGAAGTAAATGGAGTGGTAAAATAGGTAGTTATATCCTTAATTTTTTTTTTCTTCCTGGGCACATTTCTTATGTTGACTGAAATCTTCGTGCAGCCAGAACTGTTAGGGTGCTGTTCTCATTCTGATGGGGAAGGATTACCCAATTGTGTTGCTTTCGGGACTTTGTGGAAGCAGGGTGTTCCTTAAAATGTGGGCAGTTTTACTGAGTTTTGTACCTTTTGCCTGTATCTCGATTTGCTAACTGAATAGTTTCACTGAAGTACACTGGTTACTGAGTGATGACAGTGGTAAGTGTGAAGGGTGTGAAATCAGAATAAAATTGGAGAACTACTGATGTTATTGAAGAAAGATTAGATAGAAGTGTTGAGGTATTTGTTAAGTGTCTGTTTACTGTTTTCTCCCATTTTTATATTTTTAACTGATCCATACGACCCTTGGAAGTACATGTTGTTAACTCTGTTTTCTGGGTGAGGAAACAGGCTCACAGAAGTGAAGTAATGACTAAAGTGATGTCAGTGACTAACCAAACGTTTTGCTGCAGGGTTGTTTCACTCTACATCATTTATCTTTTTCATTACTTACTATCCCCCTCTCATTTCTAGTTACAAAATTCCTTAGAAGCCTGGAAAGCATCATTTTATGCTTACTTGAGGAATAAGAAGGCGTGGGCCGGGGAGTTAGCTCATTGGTTCTGGTGCCTGTCTTGCAAGCGCAAGGGCCCGGGTTCCATTCCCCAGTAACCACATACAATACTGGGTGTGGAGACTCACCCCAGCAGCAACCAGTACCACATACCACAGTGCCGGCCTGTAATCCCAGCACTCGGGAGGCAGAGGCAGGAGGATTGCTGTGATGTGAGTCTGAGGCTGAGCTCAGGGCCAGCCTGAACCACAAAGCGAGACCCTGTCTCAAAAAAAAAAGAATAAGAAGGCTAAAGCCCGGGAACAGTCCTGTGATGTGTTGGAAAGAAACCTTTGGAAACCAGAGCAGTGGTATTGCAAAAACAATAGGGCAGTCTTTTCTCTGGGATCCAAACAAGAACAGAGCAATGTTTGATTGACAGGAAATATTGTTTCCTTGCCTTTTGCTTTTCTTCTCCTTCATCCTGTTCTTGTGCTTCAGGAATCATACGCAGCAGCCTACAGCCCAAGAGTGAACATAATCTTCCTATCAAGGCTGCAAGAAGGCTGTTCTTTTACCTTCACTGGACACACATGATAGTTCATGAAATCAAGCATGTAGACGTTAGGTTCTGTGAACTTTGCTTTGAAGAGCTGTGCTTCATGTGTCTAGAGAAACCTAGCCATTGTGCCCTGACCTTCAGTCCTTGTGGGAGAAGGCGTTTTCAGTCTAACATGACTCAGAAAGTGAACATTTGGGCACCTTGCTGGTTTGTGATCTTGGGATTTTATGGGTTTGACTAGCTGTCTTCAATATTGGTTGTGTGTCCTTTACCTGAAATGCTAGGGACTCAGATTTCAGAGTTTTTCAGACTTTGGATTGTTTGCTCAGACTTTACCTGTTGAGCATCCCTATTCTGAAAATGCACAGTGCTCTAAAATCAATGCCAATCCTCAAAAAGCTTTGGTTTTCTGAGCATTTTGGATTTTCATATCAGAGATGCTCAATCTATAGAGTGAAATTAAATGGAAAAAATGGAATGGTAGAAAAATTCTCAGAATCAAATGTTTTATCCTCTGAGTCCCTGCTGTTGGTAGTTCTTTTTCAAAGGCTGATTTGCTATAGAAATACAGAATTAAATCACTAAATTAGTGGTGCTTAACAATGAAAAATATCAGCTGTATGTAATTATTTCTTATGATTGAATCAATTTAAAGAATGCCAGTCCAGGATTTTTCTAGTTGGGCTGTTAGTGATCTGTGAAAAGTATGTTATATGGCACTTGAATACTTTTGTAGAAAGTGTAAATTTTATGACACCCAAATAGTGTACTTGAATATAAAATTCTCTCCAGATCATAAATGCTTTTATGTGCCTTAATCTCAGTGACATATGAACTGTGAATTTCATGATTTGCACATACAACTGTTTTGCTCATATTATGGCATTTGAAGACACATGGAGAGAAAGGACTGTGACTGAAAGTGCTTACATTGCAATTTAGAGAGTAGTAGGGAATGCTTTAAGATTTCATATTTTATGGAAAAATGTTATATACATTTAATCCATGTCCAGTGTATTAAATTTTGGCAACTCTTATTTTAATGGTTATATAAAGTAACTTGCATTTATATTGCATCTCCTTCTTCTGAACTTGCTATATATGTTGATCATTTCTATCTAGTTATCTCTTTGGCATCTCAAATTTAGTATGTGCAGAATTGACCTACCCATACTTTTTCCCTAAATCCACTTCTCCTCTGTTTCTGCAGCAGTCTTTTAAGTCTGTCAAACCTAAAGCTTATTATCACCTTGAACTTTCTCTGTCATTGTCCAAGTCTATAAGGAGTCTTCTCAGTTTTATTATTTGGTCCTTGACTAGTAACTTTTCAATGTAGTTGACTGTGAATATCATTTTTTGAAACAAATATGGATTTTCCCTCCCCCACTTCATACAGATTCTGATTAAGTAGGTCTGGGCTCCAATTGTTGCTAACCTCCTGATGACTCAGATAGTTTGAGACCGGTAGCTTTCTCATGAGCTTTTACCTGCAGGCTTTGCCTCCTTGCCTACATATTTGTTCTCCAAGCAATCTGTCATGTATGGCTGTGAGCCTCCCAGATTGAATTCTGGCATCACTGCTCTCCATGAAACCTGTACCTCTTTATGGTTCATTCAGGGTCCTCTATGCAGTGGTCCCAGGTGACTTCAACTACATTTCCTATTACATGCTTTCAAAGTTCTTTATTTTTCTCTGCCAATAGTGCCTTTATGATATTCCCTATGTGTGATAATATGTTTATTCCTTAAGACACAGTTCAAGCACTGCATTTTCCAAGAAATTTTACCAAGTATCCCCACTTACTGTTATGTCTTAAAGTAGTGTTACCCCTGAATTTCTTTATTAGGACCTCTTATAATAAAGATAACTTAGAACTAATATTTATAATGCCAAGCATATCTTGATTAGTATTCTAAATGTTTTATATAGATCATTATTAGTTCATTCTAAACCTCATTTTGCTCTCTTGGAAAACACTGTTAATTTGCGTGTGTTCCAGACAGGGAATCTGAAACAAATAGAAATGACCCTTCTCAAGGTCATACATAAGAATCTGTGGATTTGGCCAAGCATGGTAGCTCACACCAGGAATCCTCTGGAGGCTGAGGATTACTGCAAGTTCCAGGCAGTCTGGGGTCCATAGTGAGTTCAAGGCCATCCTGAACAATGTTGTGAGGACCCTCCCCCAAAATAAAGTAGAAGTAATGGACTTAAATCTAAATGTTCTGATTACTCTGATTGCATCTATTTTAGTATTTTTGTTCCTGTCATCTCTCAGTACTCGAGGATAGAAAAAGTTGTTAATCCACATTTAATGTGCAGAAATTAACAAAATGCCTACTATGTATTACATGACTGTGTGTTTTCTGGTTGGAGTGAAGGTTAATGAATATACATTCATTAATTTTTTTTTTTTTTTTTACAGTTTTCAGACAAAAGACCATTACCAGTTGGATGGACACCAAGGAAACCAAGAGAGCCGAATCAGAAAGGTATAGAGACATACATGTACAGAGGGGCAGTCTAGTAAGGGGCTGCTTTATCTTGCTTTGGGCTGATTTCTCTATTTCTTTTTGATTTTTTTACTTTTCTTCATCTATATTTGTTCATTTTCTATTTAAATACTTTTTAGAATCTCCAGCGAGCAGGGATCCTGTTTTATGCTTCAGGTACAAGATGAAAGAAATAACCCTGGCTTTAAGCAACCTACAGTAGAATAGTGCTTAAACATGCAGACATATAATTACTACCTGGTGTGGTAAATGCCACAGTAAAGGGAAGAGGTAGTAAAAGTATGCCTGATGGTTAGCATATACATAACACAAAAAGATGGACTTTGCTTCTGGGCCCAAGGAAAGCCCATAAGGAAGGGAGTATAGTTTTAGATTTGAAAGAAAAGCAGCCTGGAAATCATGTGCCAAGAAAAAGAATAAGGAAAGAGTATACTGTGTGCATAGAAAACAATAGGGAGTATAATTATTGCAGTGTTATTTGTGGAAGTATCTGTCATTAAGTGACATTTTGTTTATCATAAGTTGCTTTTAGTTCTTTCTGTTTTCTTGCAGTTTACATAGTAAAGAAAACAATAATACAAGAATAGAATCCATGATGAGTTCTATACAGAAAGATAACTTTTACCAACATAACGTGGAAAAATTAGAAAGTGTTTCTCAACTAAGTCTTGATAAATCACCCGTTGAGAAAAGGACACAGTATTTGAACCAGCATCAGACAACAGTGATGTGTAAGTGGCAGAAAGAAGGAAAACATACAGAACAACTTTTGGAAAGTGAACCTGCGACGGTAACTCTGGTGCCAGAGCAGTTCGGTAATGCTAACATCGAGCAATCCCCCCACACTGATCGTCACAGTGACACAGACAGCGAAGAAAGCAGAGATAATCAGCAATTCCTGACACCCATAAAGCTTGCAAATGTGAAGCAGACAACAGATGAGCAGGCCAGAGAAGCCAGAAGCCACCAGAAGGGGTGTTTATCCTGCCACTCTGGGGAAGACTGTGCAGGTCGGCCACAGGAAGACATAGATGTGGTACCAGAGAGTCCATTGTCAGATGTTGGCTCTGAGGATGTTGGAGCTGAACCAAAAAATGACAATAGACTGAGTAGACAAGAAAATAGCCTAGGGAGTTCTCCGTTTGAGAAGGAAAGTGAACCTGAGTCCCCAATGGATGTAGATAATTCCAAAAATAGTTGTCAAGATTCAGAAGTAGATGAAGAGACAAGTCCTGGTTTTGATGAACAGGAAGATGGTAGTTCCTCCCAAGCAGCCAACAAACCTTCAGGGTTGCATGCAAAAGAAGCTGACAGTGAACTGAAGAAGCAGTGCTCTGCTAAGGGAGGTGAAATCAGATTACATTTTCAATTTGAAGGAGGGGAGAGTAGCACTGAGGTGAATGATTTAAATGCCAGACCACCTGGGAGTGCTCCTACGCTTAATGTAGAATGCAGAAATTCCAAGCAGCATGGAAAAAGGGACTCCAAGATCACCGACCACTTCATGAGAATGTCTAAAGCAGATGACAGAAGGTAATCTTGTCCCTTCAGGTCTTTTTCTTTGGGAGCATAATACATTTTACAATTTTATACAGGAGGCTTCACAAGGTTAGGAATTACAGTAAAATAAGTTGACTTCTTATTAGGTACTCAGGCTAAATTTAAGCTTAAACATCAAAGTTTAAATTCTCCAGAAATACAAAATAAGGTGTGATGATTATTGGCAGTCAGATCTTTGGTTTCATAAGCTTCCTTCTAGAATTTATGGGTAATTCCTGGACATGAAAATATTAGCTTCATAGTAACTGACCATTTCTTGAATCAGTGTTTATTACAGTTTCTCTAATTCTCCAACAAGTAGACAGGTATACTCATTTTATTAATGAGAAACTGAAATATGAGAGAGAAAATTCCTTGAGTTCAAGTAACTTGTGTCTGCTAATACTGGTATTTAATAGAATATATATCTGATTACAAAGCTTATATTTTTGTCAGTATCCCATGTAGATTCTTAAAGCCCACTTGATAATCTCTCTAATCTCATTTTCCTAGCGTGTGATTCTAAGTTCATTTCATTGAAAATTAGTGCTGAGACCTGAAAAGTAGGTGATGTTATGAACTGCAGTGTCTTTCTTACCTTCTCATTGCTATGACAGAGTACCTGACGCCCACAGTATAAAGGAGTTTATTTTGGTTTCAGTTTCAGAAGTTTCAGTCTGGGTGGCAGGCTCTGGCATGGTAGGAGGACCTGCTCATGTCATGGCGGCTAAAGAGCAGAAGGGCAGAGCTGAGAGGAGACACACCGTTGCAGTTACACCCCTAGCGACTCACCTGACCAGGTCCCACCTCCCAATAGCAGGACAGCTGTGGCACGTTCGAAATTCAGTCATCTGACAAAAGCTGCCCCCCTCACTCCAGCACACGGGGCTCTTGGGGAACAGCTAGATACAGACCATGACGTGTGGCTCACTTCTGTTTTTAGGAGGTGGTTTACATGTACTTGAAAAATTCCCTCCACAGACTACTGAAAATGATCTCCTGAGTTTTAATATAAGTTTTGTAAGTTTTCCTGTGGCTTGTAAATATGAAACAGGTGAGGGAGCAAGGTAGGCACACGTCAGACAGGAACGTTCTGGGTAAGTTTTGTACTTGTGTGTCCAAGAGAACTGAAACAATAAATTGGTGACTGAATACATTTGTCTTGACCTTAGAAAAGAACACTGTGAAATCAAACATCAAAGAACAGAAAGGAAGATGCCGAAATACGTTCCACCTCACCTTTCTCCGGATGAGAAGTGGCTGGGGACTCCTCTTGAGGAGATGCGAAGGATGCCTTGGTGTGGGAGCCGGCTGCCTCTCTTGAGACCGTCTGCCAGTCACACAGTGACTGTCCGGGTGGGTATCTCGATTGGTGCAGGAGCAGGGCAGACCGACGGTCCTGACTGATGGCACTTATGAATGTGAAGAGCAGCCCACATCATAGCACAAGTTCTCTTCTCCACGTAAATGTAGTACTGAGAAGAGTGCAGCATGAGAGAGAACTCGTTGCTTAGTTAACGTGACCTTTAGCAAATCAGCAAATTAAGTCATTGTCAGCTAATGATGAAATTGAATTTTTCGATGCTTTTTAAGAAGTTCTTCAGTATTTTTAAGGAACCTTATTGGGTTCTCCCCCTCGCCCCCTTTAGATTCATCTGACAAGCTGGCGTGGTAGTACATGTCTCATCCCAGCAGTCTGAGAAGCTGACAGAAAAATCACAAGTTCAAGCCCCGCTTGGACAACTTACTAATAACCCCATCTCAAAAATCAAAAAAAAAGAGAAAATTTAAAACACAGATGGAGACTTAGCCTAGTGCAAAGGCCCTGGGGTTAATCCCCAGTACAGTACCAAAACTTAACAACAACAAAAATTGCAGTTGATGTTATTTATTGAGTACCCTCTCTATGTTGGCTACTAGGTTAGTCATGCAGTTGCAAAATTCTGGAGGTTGCATTTTCCACTTTTGCCTATTTTTCCGAGCTTCAGATTCTTCTTCTTTGTGTTTGTTTCACTACTTCAGAGGTATCTCAAACTCAGCATGTCTTAAATCAATCTTGGATTTTAAAATTTGTGATAAAATATGCATAGCATAAAGTTTAACATGTTAACCATTTCTCAAGCATACAATTGAGTGACATTAAATCGCCATTCACCGTGTTGTGTGGCCCTCATCCACAGCCCATCCCCAAGGTGTTACGTCTCCAGACAGTGTAGAAACTGTATCTGGTATCTGTTAGGCAGCAGCACCTGAGGCCTTGCGCCCTCCCCAACTCCAGGGTAACGACTTGCATATGGGATCTTGGTTTTCTTTAAACAAATTCTTTTGAGGTGTGTAAAGTTCAGTTATTATAGGTGCTCAGATAGTTGATACTTAGCTAACCATTAACAGAGCCAGGCTTCGGAAGGTTTCCATTGCTCAATGAGCAGGTTTAAATATTCACCTCATTTGTAGTCTCAATAGATTTCACAAACATTACTTAGAAAAAATGATTTATGATGCCTTTTGTACAGTGGCTTAGTTTAGATATAATTAAATATTCTGAAGTTGAGAATTTCTTTTAGTATGTTTGCCATACATGAGGATCACATATATCTTAGGGAATTTGCACCTGTGCATCCTATATCTTAATTCTTTGTTCCCATTCCCTCCCCTCCATCTCTTCCTCATTTACAAAAGCTTTGTTTAGATTTTTTTCCATCCATTCTCTGGTTTTTCTAATCCCTTTTCCTCTTTCTATTTGAATATGTTCTTCCTACTTTCTGTTATCTGCCCTACATTTTGCTCCTTATGTACCCTTTGAGTTTCTCACACAAGAGAAACAATGCACTTTTTCTTTTTGAGACAGGTTCTCATGTTATAGTTCAGGCTGGCCCTGAGCTCACTGTGTAGCCCAGGCAAGCCTCGAACTCACAGCAATCCGCCTGCCTCTGCCTCCCAAGTGCCTGGATTACAGGCGTGAGCCACCATGCCCGGCACTGTGGTATGTGGTACTTGATTGCCGGTGGGCGTGAGTCAACATATCTGGCAAACTGTAATTTTAAAACTTGGGTCTCTGGTTTATTTTGCTTAAAATTATGATCCCGAGATAGATCTATTAGCTAAACTTGTCTCAAGTTTATCTTCTTTGGCATTGTACTCCACTGTATATAAATAGCACATTTTCCCTATCCATTCATCCATTAATGAGCATATGGGCTGTTTTCCTGATTTAGCTGTTATAAATTGAACTGCTATAAACATGGAAATGCATATGTTACTACAATGTGATCCTTTTAACACTTTTGGGAAGTTACCAAGAAGAGGAATAGTTGTGTCAGTTGGGACCTCTAGTGTTAGCTTGTGATGTGTGTCCATGCCGATTTCCACAGTGGTTATACCAGTCTACACTCCCACCACCCATGAGAAGAATTCCTTTTTCCCCACAGCATCAGCAGCATTTGTTAGGACTGACTTCATGATACCTATTCTTTCTGGAGTGAAATGAAATCTCAGTGTTTTTTAAATTTTCATTTCACAAATGACCAGTAATATTGAATATTTTCTCATTTATTTACATGCTGTTTGTACTTCATCTAAGAAGTATCTGTTCATTTCAGATGTCCAGCTTTTGTTTGAATCTTTAAATTTAAAGGGGGTCTGATTTTTTTTGAGTTCTTCATATATTCTAGGTATTAGTCTTTTGTCTGAGGAGTGCCTGGTAAAAAATTCTTCCCACTCTATAGGTTGTCTCTCCACTGTCTTGGTGCTTTCCTTTGCTGTGCCTAATTTGATGTGATCTCATTTGTTGATTCTTTGTAGTATTTCCTGTGTGATCAGGGTTTTGTTCATAAAGTCTTTGCCGACACCTGTTTCTTTAATAGTTCTACATAAATTCTGTCTGCTCACAGATTGTTTTCGTTTTAGTATTTAGATCTTTGATCTATTTGAATTCTAGTTTAATGCACAGTGACTCATAAGGGATGTAGAAAGCTAGTTTTCCCACACCGCTTATTAAAAAGCTATCTCTCTTCCAGTAAAGGCATTTGGCCCCCGGTCAACGATAGGTCAGCTGAATATGCTTTAAGCTGTTTCTGCTATCTTTACTATGTTCCACTGATCCTGTTGTCTGTTTTTTGAGTTGGGGGGGGAGGTGTTTTGTTTTAGTTTTTTTGCCAGTCCTGTGTTTTTTTTATCACAGTAACTTTATCATACGAACTTCCAGTCATGTGATACTGCTTGCCTTTTGCTATTCTAGGTCTCATTCTGATTCCATATGAATTTTAGGATTATATTTTGTAGTTCTGTGAGAAAATATGCTGTTGGTATTTTGATTGGGGTTGCATTAAATCTGTGTAACAGTTTTAGAAGTGTGGCCATTCTCACTAATTGGTTCTGCCTATCCAAGAACAAGGGATATCTTTCCATTTTTTTATATCCTCTTCTATCTCCTTTTCATAGTACTCTAGTTTTTAGTGTAAGTTTTTCACTTCCTTCATTAGGTTCCTAAGTGTTTTATTTCTCTTGGTGCTATTATGAAAGGTATTATTTCCCTAATTTCTCTTTCAGTGAGCTGTTTATTCATGGACAGTAATGCTATTGATTTGTGAGTACTGACTTTGTATCCTGCTATGCTGCTGAGTGTAGATACTAGATCTAGGAATTTTTGGGGTCTTCTAAGTTGAGTATCATGTCAGTAGTAAATAATGGTAATATAACTTCTTCCTTTCCTGTCTTTTATTCTTTCTGTTGTCGAATCGCTCTAATATTTCTAGAACTGTATTGAAGAGGAGTGGTGGCAGTGGACAACTTTGTCTTGTTCCTGATTTTAGAGTGACAGCATTTGATTTCTGACCATTTAGTATGATGTTTCAGAGTTCCGTGTAACATGTTTAGCACTGATGTTGCCAAGGTTGTTGTGTTTGTACTAAACTTTAAAAGATGTGTGTTAAGTGTCAAACTCAGGAGTAAAACAAGAGAATTACAGAAAAGAAGTAAAACAAGAGAAAACAGTTGGTTAGAAACAATTTGTTTCAGAAATGAAAAAATGGTGGGCCAGGGATTTGGCTCAGTGGTTCCGGCGCCTGTCTTGCAAGCGCAAGGACCCGAGTTCGATTCCCCGGTAACCACATACAATACTGGGCATGGAGACTCATGCCCAGCAGCAATCAGTACCACATACCACAGTGCGGTGAGTGGTGGCTCACGCCTGTAATCCCAGCACTCGGGAGGCAGAGGCAGGAAGATTGCTGTGATGTGAGTTTGAGGCTGAGCTCAGGGCCAGCCTGAACCACAAAAAAGCGAGACCCTGTCTCCAAAAACCAAAAAAAAAAAAAGATTTTTTAGAGCTTAGAATTTAGGTGAGGAACAGTAGAGGAAAAGAGTTAAAAAATGAATTAGTCCGTATTTACAGAGAGTACCCCTCTTGGCCATCACTGTCTAGCAAGAGAGTCTCCTTAAATATCGAGTCAGCAGTTTAAGCTCGGCACGGTGGCACACACAAGTAGGTGGTCCTACCTTTTGAGGGGCTCAGGCTGGAGAATTGCTTGAATGCAGGAGTTCAAGACCAACCTGGGAGACCTAGTAAGAGCTCCTCTCACTCTATAGGAAAGTAGCTCACCTTCCTGTATCTCTGACTCCCTGGAGTCCCCACTTGAAGCTTTGACATCACTCTCATAGGTTCACACATTGCTGGTCAAGAGAAGCTTGGAGGAACTTTGACCTGCTACATGCTGTCTTGTCTCTCGGGCTTTCCTTTGAAATCGTGGTGGAAACTTCTGTGACCTCTTCTCTCTTTGCAGAGTGGCAGCAGTGTCCTGTGAGTGCCTTAATGACTTGTCACTAGGAGGTGAATCCCAGAGAAACAAGTCCCAAGATGGCTAAGTGGTGAGGGTACCCTAATGCTGTCATCTCAGAATATTTTGGTCTGGAAAGTCCACAACACAAATTTCTACTAATTTGATATCTCTAAACCTGTGATGAGTGAGGTCTTGTATGGGTGAAGTCTTGCCAGTCTGCTAGAAGCCCACAAGGCATCTTTCTTGTTGTCCAGGTACAAAGTACCTGGCTGTAGTCTCTTCAGTAACTGAACCCTCCCTGGTCAGAACTTTACAGCCACTTCTTTTCTGGCAAAAAGTAAATTTTTCACGTTTTTGCTCTCCTTTGTTCCTGTTTTCTCATAAATCGGGCTGAAGGCACGCCCCTGCCTGGATACTGTGCTGCTTTGAAAGTTCCTCCATAGAATAAACTAGCCTATCATCTTTAATCTCAGCTTCACAGAAAGTCTCAGAGCATCGAAAAAGTGTAGACTCTAGTTCTTTGTCAGAATGTAACATGAATGGCCTCTGGTCTACTTCTGAGTATCTGACACTGTCGTCGTGACAGGAGTCCCGAGGTGATCATCTCAACAGGAGAAATGTTGAGTTGGAGTCACGGTGTCAGAGCTTTTATTCCAAGGTTGCTTGACCCCTGGCTGCGAGCCCATGGCAGCACAGTGCGTGAAGCAGAAGCACATGGTCGGAGAGACCTGTGTCCTTTGTGGCAGTCTAGAAATGAAGAAGGAAGAGTACAGGGCTTTCATATCCCATTCCAGGGCACAGCCCAGTGACCAAAGCCCTACTCAGTGTTTCATTGCCTCCCGGGGTACCCGAAAGACTAACAAGCCTTTAATACATGGGCCTTTGGGATCCAAACTAGAGCAATAAGAATCTTCTTTCTTATTTTTCCTACTTTGCTTGTTTTTACCTTTTGATGCTCAGCTCAATTGGTGCTTTTGCAAGGAAGCCTTCCATAGCTCACCAGATAAATTCAGTCTATCTAGAACAGATTCTTAGAGCATCATGAATCTGTAGTTTATAGCATACAGCAATTTTTATATTCATGTGGTTTTTATTTTTCCTTTGTTTATTGTTTTGTGGTACCGGGAATGGAGCAAGATAGGCAGCAGCGCCACTGAACTGAATCTCCAGCCCAGTGTTTATGTGATTAATCCCTACAGTGAAACACTAATATATACTACCTCATGGGTGAACCTCAAAAATACCAAGTAAAGTGAATGGGTGACACATAGAAGCCAAATGTTGTGTGATTCATTTGCATAAAATATTTGGAATAGGCAGAGTAAGACTTTTTATGTTTAAAATATCTTTCTCAAACATTTACTTAATGATTACTGTAGTAGCTGTGCATGTGTTTACATATACGTGTATATTTGCAAACATGAAAACAAATTTCAGATGCTGCTTTAAATACAGTATCTTATACAAGATTAATATACTTATTAGTGTCAAGAAAATCAGGTCTGGAGGGAAGGAAGAACAAGTATACTCCAGTGATGATGATTTTAATAAAATGCCTGTTTGTAAGTTTCTAAAAGGATTCATAATGAAAATTGAACTTAGCTCTCTAGAGTGAGAACAGAAGTCTAACCAGATGAAGCAGAGTGGTGGTAATTAGTATTGTATTTAAAAGGAGAAGATAGTATATAGATATGAAAGTAAATTTGCTCTATTTAAAGAAATAAATATGTTGGTTTGTCTGAAATAAACAGTTCGAGTAAGATTATGTGTGACGATTTCTGTCTCAAATGTCCGTCCCCACATCTCATATATTGGAGGGTGACTGGATTATGAGGTTGCGATAGCTGGCTTGCTGTGGATGAGTGTTTCAAGATGCGTCACTGTAATTGTGACCTGGAAGGACATGTGTCCTTCCTCAGCTCCTTGTGCGCTTCAGCTTCCTGGAAGCCACGGTGCCAGTGGCTTTCCTCCATTCTGCCCTGGGCCGTGTCTCTGGAGCCAGACAACATTGCAGTAAAACCATGAGCCAAGGGGGCCGGGGAGTTAGCTCAGTGGTTCCGGAGACCCACACCCAGCAGCAACCAATACCACATACCACAGTGCCGGGCGTGGTGGCTCACGCCTGTCATCCCAGCACTCGGGAGGCAGAGGCAGGAGGATTGTGATGTGAGTTTGAGGCTGAGCTCAGGGCCAGCCTGAACCACAAAAGCGAGACCCTGTCTCAAAAAACCTAAAAAAGAAAAAAAAAAAACCATGAGCCAAAATAAAATATCTGAGTGTCCGGTATTTCGTCCCGGTCACAAAAAAAATGATTAAGACACACAAAACAGAATGCCATTAGGAGTACAGGCATCACAGAATGATGAGACCAGGAATGTTATCTGCAAAGTGTGGATAGGGGTTTTATGAGCGATGGACATTTCTGGGAACCTCTGGAGTTAAGGAGATAAGTAGGAAACTGTAGGGAGAAGCTTGGGCGTGGAATGTAAGGGCCCCGCACGTTAGAAGCATGGAAAAATATGCAGGATGTGGCGACTTGGGGAGTGAACTAGAGGACACGAGGAGTGGCAGCGGCTGGAGAAGACCCCTGAGGTCCTTGCTTGGGATCCTAGCTTCATTTTACAACATCTACGCTGGCTGCTTCAGATTATTTTGTAGAAGAAACACATGATTTTTATGCACCTACAATTTTCCTATTTGTTCTCTATTGCAGGTAGATCTTCTGCGAGCAGGAGAAGTTCCTAAGCCTTTTCCTACACATTACAAAGATCTGTGGGATAACAAGCATGTCAAAATGCCTTGCTCTGAGCAGAATTTGTACCCCGTGGAAGATGAGGTGAGGACAAACCGGGTTCTTTCAGTCCCTGAAACATGACAGAGTACTCTCTGGACTTCCGACTCTGTGATACAGAGTCAGTCAGAATACCTTGGTCATGTTTTTCTTTTTTTTTGCAGAATGGTGAACGAACTGCAGGGAGCCGGTGGGAGCTTATTCAGACTGCACTTCTGAACAAATTTACACGACCCCAAAACCTGAAGGTACGTTCTGTTTGCCATTCTTGTCTTAACTCTTAAGAGTTGGGCCCTGTTGTCTCCCTCAGAGACATTTTCTGATCATAGTCACATATACCAGCATTCTTTATATGCAAAGAGATTGCTTCCTGTCACTAAGAAAGGCTCCTTAAACATTCTGGGAGGCTGAGGCAGGAGGATGGCAAGTCTGAGCCCAACCTGGGCAATTTAGCAACATAGAGAGACCCTGTCCCAAGATAAAAATTAAATAGGTTTGAGAGCACTGTTTTGTAAAGGCCCTGGGTTTAGTCCCCACTGTCATGGCAGGAACAGAGGAAGGGAGAGAAGGAGGGAAGAAAAAAGCAAAGAAAGGCTTCTTAAAGATATTCTGACATTCTTAGCTTCCACTCCATCACTAAGAAATGAGTAGAAGAAATGAGAATTGTAAATGACTCGCCTGGAGCCACACAGAATAATTTGGAGAACTAGGAATAAGACCTCTGTTTCTTGATTCCCTGTCCAATTTCCTTTAGTCTAAGCTTCTTTTATTTTTTTTGTTTAAAGCTTATCATGTTTCTGAAATATCTTTAAAAGGAAATCAGGAAAGAATTATGACTCCGACTATATATGCCTAAAGGAAAGCAGAATTTGCTAATGATTAAAGCATACATTAAGTATTCTGTTTTTTATTGCTTTTAATATGGCTTCTAGTGATTTAATAATTTATTTGTTAACCTTAATATATATTGGCAGTCATTTATTTTTGGCTTTTTTTTTTTGTATTTCATTTAAGACCAAAAGAGCAACTATTAAATTGTTTATGTGATTTATAAAATATGCATGAGTGTATTATGGGGGGGGAATACTATAACCGTAGAGATTTTTAACATAAATGTATATAAAGAGTGACATAATTTTCCATGGAAATTGGTTTCATTTTCTTCCAGTGGTATAATTTTTTGTGGACATTTTTCTCGTTTTATATTTCCCACTTAAACCTGAAAGTTATTTTTATACTTTCTATACCTTTCAGTAGCTCCTGATCTTTTTCGTTTGCGGTTTTGTTTTGGTTTTTTTGTTTTATTTTTTTAGGACAGGGTCTTGCTTTGTAGTTCAGGCTGGCCTTGAGCTCACTATATAGTCCAGGTGAGCCTCAAACTCAACAGTCCTCCTGCCTCTGCCTCCTGAGTGCTGGGATTACAGGTGTGAGCCACCACACTCAGCACTGTGGTATGTGGTGCTAATTGCTGGTGGACCTGAGTGACTGTGCCCAGCATTATTGTTAGTGGTTACTGGGGATTAAACCTGGGACCTTGCGCTTGTAAGATGAACCACAGAGCTAAATCTCCAGCCCACTCCTGATCTTTTTCTCTTGTTTTACATGAAAACTGTTGGTATGTTGTACAATAATGTATTTATACAAGTTCATTCATTGCAAATATTTCTTTCTAAATGGGAAAAATTATCCAGGGTCCACCAGAACTTACTGATTTTTAATATAATGTTAGTTGTATATGTACAGATGTAAAACTAAACATAAATTCTTTATCTTCATATAGCTTTATGAATTTGGTGTTTTCCTGTTTTAAGCATGATGAACATTTGATTTATGATCAGAATAAATTTATAATCAGTATTCCTTTTCTGTACAAATTTTTAAACTACTGCTCTAATCCACATATTACACAGAAAAAAAATTTTTTTAAATAGCTGCATAAAAGGGCTGAGCATGTAGCTCAATGAGAGTTTTTGTTTATAAAGCATACAGCCCCCAGATCAGTCCCCATAACCAAAAAGAAAAAGGGAAAAAAAGAGTATAAACAAAAAATACCTAACTTGTATTTACTCCTCTTATAATCACCAACTCTTGGTGTGTGCATAGATGGGATCTTTGTAGACATTGTCAGCTCACCAAATAAACACAGTAGTGACTACTTCAGTGTAGATTCTTTGCAGTCTAACATACTTGTACTACAGTGTATACAAGGATGGCTCAATAGTTCCACCATTTTTTCCTGCATAAATAATTACTCTTCATTCCTACAGTGTTTTGTTTTCAGAAAACAAAATTACATATTCAGAAACAAGAAGGAGGTCAGGCAAGAATACTGTCTAGATAGATTTGAAAAAGTCTTGTGGTCTCTGACTGTTTTTTTCAATTATTCATATTTTTTTCTTCAAACATAAACATGAAGTAATCACAGCATTCAAATTATGCAGTCTACCCAAGTCTGACAACCTCTTGGTACACGATGATTACTTTAGGAAGCAATAATTGCTTTAAAGTGAATTTCCCTATCTCATTTATCTTATGGTAGATGAAACTAAACAGAATAATCCATCGAAATTTTCTTCTATCTGTGTATAGTAATTGTTTCCTCTGCTGAAAGGATGCTATGAGAGAAGGGAAAACATTAAATCTCTGACTGATTGAATATAATGATCTTCTTCCTGTTCTATGCCAGTTGATGTTGTAGTAAGAGGTATCTAAGAGGTTCCATATTTGACAGAGCAGCAGTGTTCTCAAAAGTAGTACTTCTGTAAATAATGTTTGATAATTTATACACAAAGGACTTTTTTCTGTTCATTATGCATTATGAACTAAAAAACATTTCCATAGTTGATAGCTAAGAATACAAAGTAGCATCTTTTATTCTAATGGCTAAAGAACTCATGGTGGACTTTTGAGAGTTGAAGACTGAAGTAAAACTAAGTACAGTCAGTGCAGGTTCCTCATCTTTGGATTCAACCAAGAGTGACTCAGAAATATTTGAAGGGAACAAATTGTGGCTGTAGTTGAACATTCATGAACTTTTTTTCTTGTCATTAACCTTTAAACAACACAATCTAACAAGTATTGACAAAGTGTTTGAATTGAATTACCTATGTAAGTAATCTAAAGAGGATTTAAAGTATATTAAGAATGTACATACACAAAAGCTTTCCTGTCTTACACCAGGCAGCCTCAGGTTTGGGGATCCTTGGGGAGAGGATGAGCTTGAACCCATCCCCCACAGATACAGTGGGATAGCTGTATTAGAGGTTAATGCTAAGTATTAATTGCCATTAAAAACTTAGAGTGCAAATGCTATTTCAAATGTTTTTTTCATCAGCTTTGAGAAATAATTTATAAGAAAGTGCATGCTTTCAAAATCTATAATCAGTTTTGATATTTGGGTCTATTGAAAGCCTCCATCACAGTCAAGGAACAGAACATTTCTGTCATCCTCAGATTCTCTCACCCTTTTGTAGTCAAATTCAAGTTATGCTTTGGCCTCAGCTACTGATCTGTTCTCTTTCACAGTGGATTAGTTCAGTTTGCATTAATGAAGTTTGAGTATGTGTATTATAACGTCTGGCTTTTTTCACTCACAAGATTTTGGGGACTCACCCATGTCGCTGAGTACATCAGTGTTTGCTCCAATGTGTACATTGCTTATCTGTTCATCTGCTTGAGAGCATTGCTCTTTGTTATATTATGTACAGTTTATTATTTATTACCTTATACAGATTTCAGATCAGACACTATGATTAGAAAAAGTTTCTTAAAATCTTTTAATTCTTAACAGAAATTTTATTTTATTGTGTGTGAAAAACAAAAGCTTTTTTGTGCCCTGTTATTTTATACTTAATGTTCATTTTTCTGGAGGACGTTGGATATCCTCTGGTTCTAAATGAATAAGATACATTTTGTGGGCTTGTGTTTTAACCTAGTGATTTGTTCAGCATGAGTATTTTTCAGGAAGCTGTTTGGCAGAATGTTCATTTTTTAAAAAACTTTTTTAATAAAAAAGAAATTTGAAAAGTTTATTGTAATGCCCCAGTGGATTTCAGACAACAGTAAAAGTGTTTCGAGTTTATATTACTGATGTATTTACATATTCTACATATTTGTTATTTTATTAATGTTATATATATTAAAAGGATAAGGTAAGATTGAATCATAAATACTTCTTCTACACAATAAAGAAGTTGCTGTATACATGCTGTACTCCAGATATCAAGTGTATAGTATTGCCTGAAAGTTACACCAGTAAATGGCATAATATTTTGATTCATTCTGTGTAAATGTGTACTTTGTGTGAACTGCTGAAAGATAACCAGTTATTCAGAGCTTTTAAAGTAGCTTATAATAAGAGGAAAAGATTTTATAATTGATATTTCTCAATATTTTTTTCTTCTTTGCCCTTCATACAGGAGCCTTTTAAAACATTTTTCCCCTGATCTCTTCCCCACTCACACACACTTTCATTACTGCAGATAAAACATGTTTCTCTGTGTGAGTGTGTAGATAACAACCCCTTCCGTATCCATGATCTGCTGTGATCTTTTAAGTTATTTTTCATGCTCCAAGGGCCAATTTTTGTCAGCTTTGAATATATCATCCATTTAGAGTACTTTAGGATTTCACATTTTTTTCCTGTTTAACATTTCTAATTTCATTTTTCTTAAATAATAAATTAGTATGCATTCTGTCTGTCTGCAGCTACTGATATGGAGTAGCTGATGGTAGAAGGAGGCTTATCCAGCACTAAGAAATGTACTGGAAATAACTTCATAATAGAAACAGCCCCTTCATAGACAGTCCACATGGCTATATCATTAGATTTTGTCTCTGCTTTTTCCACAGGATGCTATTCTGAAATACAACGTGGCATATTCTAAGAAGTGGGACTTTACAGCCTTGGTTGATTTTTGGGATAAGGTAAAAGTAATGCTGATTTCTTTAGCTGTGAAATAACCCAACAACTGTAAGGTTTGAGAAAAATATTCAATTCTTGTGCACGAACAAAATTATCTTTTATTGTTATGAGTATTCTATTTTTCAGTACATGTGGTAGGTAGAGATAATTAGAAGTTAATATAAATTTTACTTTTGTACAGTGTATATTTTCTATCATGTTGCCATAGCATTATTTGCATTTTCAGTGGATGAGTAATATTTCATGACAGATTTGTTAAAGCAATTCCTATTTAGGTTGTGCTTGTTATATTATCAATTCTACTATAATAGTAGTAGTTGGTGTGTGTGTGTGTGTGTGTGTGTGTACATGTGTTACCTACATCTTTTGCGCTCACCTGTGTCTTTCTATATTTGATATTTTTTAGATGATTCTCAAAAATTAGATGCCTAGGTAAAAGGGCACCAAATATATATAACTCCAGCATATGTATATGTTGATATGATATGATATGATAATAAAAGAATATGATTTCTATATATCCACAAAATGGAAATTTTCTGTTTTTAAAAATGACAGTGTACTTTTTTTTTTTTTTTTTTGGTAGTACCAAAGGTCAAACTCAGGACCTTATGCTTGCGAAGCTGGCAGAGTGCCACCTAACTAAATTCCTGGTCCTAGCATACTTTTTTAAAATGTTTTATTTTGAAATACTTATAGATCCAGAAGGAGTCGCGAAGGAATTTGTGAGCAGGGGAGTCCTGTCTCCCTTTCACTTCCCCAGGGTTAATCACTGGCGTAGCAATTACAAAACTGCAACACTAAGAAACTGATATAAGCGCTTATATAGATTTCACGGTTCCCGTGTATTCCTTTGTGTGTCTGTGTCTTAAGGCCTCATGTTCTCCAGCTCCATGTCCCTGCCTCCCATCGAGTGACAGCGCCACCCTTCTGCCACCCCGCTGGCTTGCTGCCCCTGCCAGACCCGTGGCACCACGGAGGACCCCCGCACTAGCATCTCTTTCCTGGGTGGTTACAGGGTGTCACCTTCCCAGATCACTTTGTCTCACTCAGCACAGTTGTCCTTCACTCGTTCACATCTACCATGTTTTTACCTGCCTTACTGAGCAATATTCCACACTGTGTAGGAATCATCTAAGGCATTTAGATTATTTCGTTTTTCACTCTTAACTAAAGTTGCTATAAACTTTGTCTACAGGCTTTTGTGTGAACATAGGTTTTTGCTTTTTTTGTAATAAATGTAAAAGAGTACAGTTGTTCAGTAAAAGTTTGGTAAACGTGTTTTTAGAAAAAAATTGGGAAACTACCACTGACCCAAGAGCTACGACTGTTCCATCAGTAACTGAGTTTCCTGTCCTTCAAGGTAAAGGACTTTAAATATAATCTGTTTTTAAAATTCCACACAATTTGGGGCCAGGGATTTCATTCAGTGGTTCCGGCGCCTGCTTTGCAAGTGCTAGGGCCCAGATTGGATCCCCGGTAACCACATACAATACGGGGCGTGGTGACTCAACGTCCATCAGCAATCATCACCACACACCACAGTGCTAGGTGTGGTGGCTCACTCCTGTAATCCTAGCACTCGGGAGGCAGAGGCAGGAGGATTGCTGTGAGTTTGAGGCTGAGCTCAGGGCCAGCCTGAATTACAAATCAAGACCCTGTCTCAAGGGCTGGGGATTTAGCTCAGTGATTCCGGTGCCTGTCTTGCAAGCGCAAGGGCCTGGGTTTGATCCCCGGTAACCACATAACAATACTGGGCATGGAGACTCACGCCCCAGCAGCAATCAACACCACATACCACAGTGCCAGGCGTGGTGGCTCACGTCTGTAATCCCAGCACTTGGGAGGCAGAGGCAGGAGGATTGCTGTGATGTGAGTTTGAGGCTGAGCTCAGGGCCAGCCTGAACTGCAAAGCGAGAAAAAAAGACCCTGTCTCAAAAAAAAAAGTTCTACACAATGTGATTCTTCTGCTCTTCTCATGGTATTTTGCATCCTCTATGTAGTTTGTTTTGTCTACTAGTAATAGAAACCAAAAGTAATTTTTGAAATTAAAACATTTTGATTTGAAATATCTTTAATATTGTGATTTTTATTATCCAATAGAGAATAATTATTGAACTTTGAACACCGTGTATGTTCCATGTGAGTATCCACACCGAGCTGATCTCATGTGTGGTAGGAGGTGGGGTCCGGTGATGTGGCTTGTTCCTTCACCCCGTGTTGGAGAGATTGTTCCATCCCTGTTGACATGTCTCACCGTCATCTTTTATAAAGCCTAGTTGACTGTAAATATGAGCATTTATTTCTGGCCTCTCAGTTCTATTCCTTTCATCTGTCTGTCCTTTTGGCTGTAGCATATCTCATTTACTGTAACTTCATAATAAATTGTAACATCAGGAACCATGCATCATATAACTTGTATCTTTTGTGGTATGTTTTGGGTATTTTGCATCCTTTGCACTTCACTGGGTATTTGGGAATTATTTTTTTAATTTTTGTAAAAAAGCAAGTTGTTAAGGGCAATTTTTGTATTCATGTTAATAAAACCCAAACTAATTGGGTAAATTTGAAGAAGTGCAGATAATTTCAGAGTAATTGCAGGGTTACTTTACTGAACTTTTGACCCATGTAGAGTTTAAAGGCAGCCATCTAGTAACAGATCCCTTTATCCCTCTGTCCAGAATTGACAACCCCGTACCCTTGATTCTAAGTGCTTCTCTCAGTTGTACAGAGGTGTCATTTCTGATGCATGGAATAGTTGATCAAGTTGATAGAATCTTTTCTTTGTCACTTACGTTATCAGAACATAGCACTTGTATTTTATGATTTTGGGGGCTCAGATTGGACACAGTAGTTCATGTTGATGAGGTCATACTAAATTTGATGTCTTGCAGTGACAGTAAAACATGCCCTGGGTTATAATACTTTTGTCACTTTGTTGTGGGGCAAAGTATTCCACCCCCACTCTTAATCAGAATATAGACAGGACCATGTTTCCCTTCTCCCTGCTGACCTTGCCCAGAAGCATACCCACAAGGAAAATTTATAGCACGTTTTGGTGGTTAGAGTAGATCATAATTGAGAAGTGATTACTCAGGTCCTGATGACAGATTCATGGTTCTTCAGGGAGAAGAGTCATTGCATTGTTTGACCTTCTAGTTTGTATTTATTTTGTAAACCAGACAGTGGGTTGAAAGAGACCAGCATTGTACTAAATAGGGATTTCTTTCTGTGTTCCATTTTTGCCCAAGTGTGTAATGTCTTATAGTGATAGCACAGTATACATGTATATTCAAAATACTTTTTACTGTAAAATCTCGACTAGGCATAGTGACGCACACCTATAATCCCAGCATTCAAGAAGCCAAGGCAAGGGGATCACCACAAGGCCACCTGCATTTCACAAAACCAGAATGAAATAAAATCTATTCTGTGTAGCTTTATAACTTTCCTCTTACTGGTTACATGGTAGTCAGTTAAATTGGTAAATAATTTGCACAGCCGTTCAGTGTTAGACGTTTTAGGGAATCTGTGTAAAACAATGTCTAGAGATTCAGAATTGTTTTCTCCTTGACCACTTGCTGTTCTGTATTTCTTGTGAACCTAATAGATGACATTGAATATTTCATACATTTATGTGTTTTCCTGTTCATCAAGCTCCAAAAATATTAACGTAGAGCCCCGGTTCAGGTTTTCACTGGTTATTGAGAGGAAGTGAGTGCCAGGTGCATCTGGGTGGTGTCGTAGAGGTAAAGGTATCTTCACTGCAGAGGTTCGCCTTGTCTGTAGATTATTAGTGCATTCTGTTTATTTCCCATTGTGCATGTCCACGTTCCAGATTGGGAGTGCTTGTTAATCTAAAGGATTCTTAAAACTTTGTTAATTAGCAGAATTTGGAGATTCTTTTCTTTTTTTATATTCCTAAATTTCTTTTTTTAACTCACATATAAACCATAGAAATTGTGTGTGTTTATGGGAAACTATGGTGATATTTCAATACATACATAAGTTGTATATGTTTAAATCAGAGTATGTTTAAATCAGAATACTGAAAAGATTTAAAATCCTTATTTCTAGCTCTTTAAAGTCTATATTATCTGTATATCGAGATTAATTTCAGAGTTTTTCGGGCTCTTAATTTTCATGTGCTCAAAACCTTTCTGTGATTAATTCTATGAATAACAGAATTTGTAACCTAAGTGTTTTAGATCAGGAAGAATCAATTCCAGCAGTCGTTTAGTGTGAGTCCATGTCACTGTTATAACCTCGAGACTAGGATCCAACACAGCAAGTGGGGGCCACAGTCCTCCTCTCCTGCTGTCTGAGCATCCTGTTAGAATGGAAGTGAGGAGTGTTGCTAGAGCTTCTATTACTTTGTCAGAACCCAACAAAAATCAAAGGGATCAGTGTGTTAATTTGTAATATATAGGTTTATATTTAGGTGCTGCTGAGTTGAGATGGCTGGTATTTAGTGTGTTTGCATCTTGATTATAATATTGCTCATCCTCACTGCCAGCTGTTGGAAATGCTGAGAGTAAATAATCTGTGTTTTATGGCCCTCCTGCGTGGTGTTCCACAAAATTAAATCCAGCCACTGCAGTAATTTATACTCTAAATGAATCGATATACTTACTCTGGTGCTTTTCATAGGAAATTTTAACAAAGTGTCCTATACGTTTAATACCTTATCGTATTGTAGAGGAATATTAAATGCTTCACAGGTATTCACAATACCTGTGACATTATTTCATTTTTTTTAGTGAATTAACATGTGACATCTGCATTGTACAGTAGAGCCAAGTGACTGAAGGGCATGTGGTTATGTAGTTAGGAGGGATTTCTTCTGGTTTTGCAATGCTGGCTACTTTTTAAATATACGTATCATGACAAATATAGAGCGTTCAATTATTTAATATACAAAACTGAAATTACAAAATGGATTTTCATAGCCAACTTATTCAGCATGTGGATTGAAGGGAAACCTAAGAATTTTCGTCAATATTTTATCTTCCTTTCCAGCTTTCATTTTATCCTGGCATGAAATGTAAGAATGAATAAACTTCTCATTTCTTCCTTTATGGATATTACATCAAGGCTGCCATAAATAATTAAAGGAGGTGTACTATTTTTGTGTTTGTTTATTGTATCTGTGGCTACTAAAAGTGGAGAGTAAGAAATAGGAGTCCAGGAATAAGAACATATGTACAAATAAGTGAAAGTAAAGTAGAAAGATTTTGATTGCTGCATCTAGGTTAGAGATCTATTCTTTCAGAAAGCAAACATTTTTCTTTTTAAAAAAATAAAGGCAATGTACCTTAGATTATATATCCGAAATAGACTTACTGTCTGTCATCCTGTGACCTGACAGAGAAAGCTGGTTAAAGCCGCCTTCCCTGGAAACAAGAGCATATAAATCTACCACTAATGAACTTGCATCCTTTTATGTGCTCTGTACTGTTAAAAGGTAAATGGGATTATATTGAGTTTTGGAGGAAGCAAATTAAGCAGAGCAGATTTTAAAAAATGTATCATTTTTTTCAGTTCTTAATGTGTTGCTTTAAAATTTAACAAGGACCAAGGATATAACACACTGGCTGCGTGAGTTCGACTCCCAGAATTGGAAAATTAAATAAATAAACAAACAATGTAAAACAATCACAGCAGAATTTATTATCCCCCAAAGTGAAGCATATACTATATTTAACTAAAATAATATTTTTAAAATTCAGGCCACCATGAAAAATTAAAAATTATAATGTATTAGCAGAACATAACAGAAACTTAGAAAAACATCAACTTGTATGAAAATAGGTTATCTACAAAGTTATCTCTCTTAGGTATAGTAATAGCTAAAACATTATTTATTCCTAAAGGAACGTCCTTGTTTTTAAATGAAACTGTTTCTTGTTTCTAAAATAATTTTATTCATCTTATATGAAAAATTAAACTATCATTAAAATTAGGCAGAAGTCATCTGTAAGGGCTACACTATGGACTTCTGGGCCTTCTGCCTTGTGACATATGACATACTATTAAACGTAGCTTAAACCAGGAATTTAGCTTCAGCACCTGCCTCACAAGCATAAGGTCCCCAATTTGATCCCTGCTGCCAAAAAAAATGATAATAATAAAACAAAGGCACACTATTATGACTGGCTTATCTCATGGTAATTAGAATTATATCAGAGTACTTAACATAATTAATTTTTACAGAATTTTTTTTCTTCTACCCTCACCAGGCTTCGTAAATTGTTCATTGGACATTATTATTCTTTAGAATATTTTGAAGAAAGCAATTGATTGTAACTACTGTCCCAAATCAGAACCTGTTTGTTTATCCAATATCCAGTAAAGATTGTGGCCTTCCCCTGTGATAGCCTTTTAGTGTTACGAGTTTCATTGTTTTGTTTTGGG
>PVIR01018159.1:0-33868 GCA_004026965.1 Petromus typicus
AAATACATCCTCTTCTTCTCAAAGTAGAACACCTTTAATCACCAGGTAAGCTCTGTGAATTAAGGTAGCAAAACTTTCTAATTTCTTTGCTTTCTCTGTGGAGGCTTCTTAGCTAGACCCCCCTTATCTCACCTCCCCTAAGGCAATGTTATAACAGATTCTGGCAGAAATTCGGTAATTGCAATGAGGTGCTTGATTCCCTCCTGCTGATTGTCACTGAAAACAATTGAACATCATTTCCTTGAATATGTTACTGCTACAAACTAGCTCTTTACTTTTGACAACACTCAGTTCCAAATCAGTGACTTTTTCAATTATTTGTATTCCTTCAATTTTTAATTCTTTTCTGCTTGAGAGAATTGCAGTTGGTGTCTCTATTGCTGCTTGGAATTTCTATAATGTAGGTAAGGTTATTTTAAAGAGTATTTTAGAGAAACCTCTCTCCTTTAACTATGCTGAGTTCACTGTGGTGTTAAGTATGAATACTTGGCTAAAATAAATATATAAAATAAATAAATAAATAAATACATAAATACATACATATACACACACACACACACACACACACACACACACACATACACACATACTATCTCTAAAAGAGGATGAAAGAAAGATATTGGTTGTAGTCTTTTAAAAATATACACTACAGTTATAAATTCACCAAACTCCTTTAATATTGATATTTTCAAAATTTTTAACAAAGCTTTTCACACATTTATCTATTTATTCCTATATTCCTGACTAATAGCTGCCATCAGAAGGGGCAGGCTGCTGCTGCACTTGGGAAATGTGGATTTAGAAACTCTTATATAAGTTGATGTGACTCATCATATTCCACTTCATTAAAATAAAATGTCTGTTGGGGTTGACTTATCAACATGAACTAATCACTCTGTTTTGATAGAAATAAGAAAATAATTTATTCTGAACCACGTAAGTGATCATGACCCAGAAACCCAGACTAAGAAGCTCGAGATATACTGAGTCACGTGTTAGGTCATGGACAGCATTCCATGTACACAAGTCATAAATCACCACAGTGTGTATATTGGAGAAGCATCATATCGGTGGTAAAACGGTAGTGTTTTCCATAGGTTTCAGATGTCCCATTAGACATTCTTCCCATTGGTGGTAAAAGAGGTCTTCTAAGCTTAAGAATAAGTATGGTCCAAGATTTTTATCTACAAGTCAAGGGAATTTTAAATATGACCGAAATTGAACCTAAATGACTCTTAAAGGATCTGAGATTATATGAGATAATTTTGCTTTTGACCTACACCACTCCATCTCTCTTCAATCACAATATGCTACTTAAACCAAGATCAAGTGGTCTGAGGACTATTTAAGATGTAGCTTTTTCAGTGAACTTATATTAAAGCAGAGATTACACAAAATATATGGTTATGGAATGCTAAGAATATAAGTTTGACAAAAATATAATGATATGGTAAACAAGATAATTTTTCTTTTAAGGAAGAAGGCCTTAAAACTCACAAAACTGTACTTTCCTACAGAGGAAAGTATTTTAAGTGAGTAAAATATGTGCTTTATATAGAATACTCAGTTTCTAAACCAAGTAGCATGTTTAATGTACAAATGACAAGCTATGCCTAACTGTCTGTAAGAGAGGGTAATTTCAATATGAAATTAAAACAGTAAAATTATCAAACTTACAAACTATACATGTTTTGATAAATTCTAGATGAGCAAGAAATAGCTTATAAGAAGATAAAACCAAACATGTACAAAGAGATATCAGATTTCAAAATTTTGATTTAATCCAAATTATTCACCTTTTAGATTTAGCAAAGAAACATAGAAAAAAGTGTTCAACACTGCTCTTCACTCTTGAGAGTCACATGAAAACAACACTGAGATTCCACATTACTCCAGAAAGAATGGCTGTTATCATGAAATCAGCCAATAACAAGTGCTAGTGAGACTGTGGAGAAAAATGAATCCTCCTCCTTTGATGATGAAAATGTATACTATGGAAGTCAGTGTGAAGATTCCTCAAAGAACAAGAATAGGGTTCTCATTTGACCCTGTTATTTTTATGCTGGTATATTTACAAAAGAATTGGAAGTATAATATGACTCATGTGCATGCACGTTTATAGCAGCACAGTTTGTAAAAGCTAAATGTGGAGGCAGCCCAAATGTCCAGCAACTGGAGACTGGATAAAGATGTTTTTGTTTGTTTGGTTGGTTTTTAAATGGAGTACTACTCAGCCACAAAGAATTATAAATCAGAGACACTTATAGCTAAATGTATGTACCTTAAGGGCATACTTATAAATCAAATAAATAGGAAACAGATGTGTAAATATCACATAATTTTCCTAGTATGTGAAAAATAAGATATAAATAGATCCAAAATGTATGGTACTGTGAAGCAGGAAGAAAATGTTCATAGAATAAATGGGTGGGTTCAGGGGAAAACAAAGAAGAAAAAGAAAAAAATGTGATGGTAAAAAAACTGAAAACACAATTTATGTACATAGGGGTTTGGATTTTGGAGAGAGATCGGGGAATGGGAAAAAATAAGAGTAAAGTTATGTCCTGTACAGGTACAAATTCTCAATGGAGAATGTGGACATAAAACATTCCTAAAATGTACCAGTTCACTCAGTTTACTTAAAAAGAATTAAAAAAATCAAGAGTGAAAGATACAATATTTTGTATTCCTTTCAAAGTAATTTTATTTCACAAATTTGAAATTATGTCTTACATATATGGTAAACAAGATAAATTTCTTTTAAAGAAAGAAGGCCTTAAAACAAAACTGTACTTTCCTACAGAGGAAAGTATTTTAAGAGAGTAAAATATGTGCTTTATATAGAATATTCAGTTTCTAAACCAAGTAGCATGTTTAATGTACAAATGACAAGCTATGCCTAACTGTCTGTAAGAGAGGGTAATATAGCAATACAAATTTTAAAAATAATAAACTTCAGTACACTTCCTAAAATCAATGAATTGTTAGCTTTAAACAAATAGAGATATATCTTCCTTTTTAATTACTATGGTATTGTTTCTTTAGAATGTATTGCTTTGATTTTGAAGTCAGTTCTGTGTTTACACTTTGTACCTAACCAAAATAATCCAGGTCCATTCAAGGGGTAACATTTAAAATTAAAAATAAATACTGAAACAGAATGATCAGCAAGCATGCACAATCAATTACATCGGTAAATATCATTGGTAATAAGGGACACAGCTAACCTTCTGGGGAAGATTTTAGGGGCAAAATAATATACTTAATGGCTTTCTAGTCCAGCACTAATGAGATTGTTTAAGACTTTCTTAATTTTTAATGAGATTTTAATTTGGGAAGGAACAATGCCAAGGTTTAATTATATTTCTTTGCCCTGATGGGCAGTTTTCATCCATGGATATAGCAGTATCTACAAGTATTGTTGTTCCTTTTTTATATACAGAAAGGAAATTAAGCCCGGGGACTGCTAAGTGACTAGCTGGAGGTCATAGAACTAGAAGTACAAATAATAGAACCATAAACACCTTTTCAAAGCCTCTCTACCAACACAAGAACATTCCTATTCTGAAATTACCTCCTTGTCCTATAACAAGGAGACAGTTTTCAAAATATCACTAGTCAAACAGAAAACTTGGAATTTTTTATCAGGCTAGTATTTTAATGAAGAATATTGTCTAAGATTATGTTTGCATATATTTTGAAATTTATCAATACAGAATAGTATAATATGTGGACAGTCAATATTGATCCTTTTTAGACTGGATTGTATAGACATAGCCTTGTCGTATGTCCTTGAATCAGTACTGCAGAAATCCAATTGCCCTACCCTTAACCTCATTCACAAAGGCTGATTTTAGTTATCGTGTATACGAGGCCTGTAAATAGCTCTGTACCCTTGGGAGTCATGATAATGGAAATTAAACAAACACAGGTACTGAAGCAAGCTTAACAACTCAATGTCACAAGCAGAACTGTATATAAGGCTTTCATTTTATCAGAATTAACCCTTTTTGTCTCACATTTCAACTTTTGAGGTGACAATTTCAATTTTTTACCTTCAAAAATTGTTACTAATGTACTTTCCACTTACTATGAAAATGCTACAATATTGATTGGAGTCTTAGGACAGAAAAAGCATGTAAGCTAATATGACAGCAAAACATCCCCAAACAACAGCTGCTTTTTCTATTGATTTTTCAATTTTGGAAAAAGACAATGCATTCTGTAACATATTTTGAGAAATGCTGCTCAGAGAAAAGATTATATTTATGTGCATATAGTTTCAAGAACAACTATAGTTTTATGTTCTACTTTAATGAATTCATTTCAAATCTCTACATAAAAAGTTGGCAAGTACATACAATTTGAATATACATTTCAATATCTTAGAATATAATCAGTTTGTAAGGCAAAAGCACAAATCCTTTGTTCTTATTCTTTCTATATTTTTTCTAGAAAATTCAAGACTTGGAATTCTTCAATTCACCTCTACTGTCTTTAACTTTTGCTACAAATATGCTTCTAAGAGTTTTAGTCCAGAAAAATGAGGGAAAAATCTGTCTTCCATCAACCATTATAAATAGCTCGACCTTAGAGAAAGGAGGGTCTTATAAAGCTGAGTTAATATTTGGAATTGTCTCTTCTGCTTTTTATTTTAAAATAATTTGCTTAAAAATCTAGACAATAGGATGTTGCTCAGAATCTTATTTGAGCAGAACTCAATACTCTAAGACCTTCGGACATCCATTTGGAGATTTTAGAAGAGAAATGCAGGGAAGGGAAAAGAAGAGATGAAGTTTCAGGATACTGAGAAGGAAGATTCAGTGTCTCTAAGTAAAGAGAGAAACAGAAGAGTGCATTCAAATTCAGCATCAATTCTCCCTGAGACATATTTGTACATTATTCTATCCAGACCTGGAAGTAAAATACCAGGTTGAAAGTAACTGGAAAACGGAACAGGTTTAAAAAAATCTCATACTACACAGGATCCTGAAGTTGGATATCTGGAAGAAACAATAAATAACCTAGGAGGCAGTGCCTCATTTGGGATGGCTTCAAGGATATGTAATATGTGACTGGGTTTCCAAGAGAGACTGAGGTTGGCAAGGACTGAAAACAGCCTCCAGCAATGATTTGTCACAGGTTTACAGTGGTTTAGTCCATTTCTCAGCCACGTGAAGGTTAATGTGGATTTCTAAGGATGGAAATAACAAGACAGTAGCAAATGTTCTGTCTTCACTCATCCTTCTTTTCTTTTATACTAATCCCATTTCAGAAAAGCCAAAACCTGCATCTCTTGCTTGAGAGTTTTCCCAATTTAGAGTCTACTGTTCTGTTACCACCACTGCAGGGCAACAATGGTGGGTAGTCAGCCACTTTCCCTAGGCCCTGATGAGCTCATTTCTGTAAGCAAAGATTTCAGCTCCTTTTCCCTCTTATGGACTATCTCTAGAGTACAAGTGGTTGAATATTCCTCTGTACAATCAAGCTGCATTTTCACAAAGTACTACTAATTTTGACAATGTTTTTTATTTTGTTTTGTTTTCCCTGTTTCTTTTTTTTAAATTTTTTTAAAATTTTTTAAATGTTTTGTTGTTCACCTTGGTTCTGAACTCAGCCCCAAAGTTTTCAATCCTCCTTTCCCTGCCTTCTGAATGCTGGGGTTACACATGTGTGGTATGTGGTACTGATTGCTGGTGAGTGTGATTCACCACATCCAGCATTGTTGTATGTGGTTACCATGGATCAAACCAGGAACCTGGTGCTTGCAAGGCAGACACCAGAACCACTGAGCTAAATCCCTGGCCCAACAATATATATTTTATTGACTTCTATCTTCTTCTTCCTTCACTTCCCAATTGTAGAAATGACATTTTTTTTGACATTTCCAATAAACCATATTCAACTTTTGGTTTCATTTTGCATACAGAAGAAATCCACACAGTAATGCAATGGTCCTTCACTTCATATATTGTACAGTTTTTATAAAATGTAATCAAGAAAACAAAAAGAAGGAAAAAAATAACAGAAAAATTAAGTTGTGTCTTATACTGGTACAAATCCCCATTATGGAGTGCAATCATGATGTGTATATTTAATGTACCAATAAAGATAATTAAAAAAAAAAAGAATTTTAACTTGGGCCTCTCAAAAAAAAAATGATACATACTAGATTTCACAGCGTAATTTTTTTAAATCACTGTTTAATGATTTTAATATTTCCGATAAAATTTAATAGTATTCAATCATTGTAACTTATATAAAGATCTCATATTTGATATCAAGATGCATAAATATAGAGATTCATAAAGTTTCTGGTTCATAATGTTAAGAATATAATTGCCAGGATTTTTGAATTTCACTACTGCTTAACTATCATACTCTCAATTCCATATTGACAATTTTATTAAATGCACCCAAAATGAAAATGAATAAAGAAGGGATAAACTATGTACACATTTTTCTTTGAGCTGTTATTCTTCTAGTACTTCCCTAATTATAGGACTCTCTCTCCCTTCTTTCTACCATTATTGAAGAGCAGTCATGCCTACAAGTGAAATGAGTTCATCCAGAATGCAGATAGGATAAAGTTTTAATTTTGGATCTCATATTTTGAGAATTCTCAGAGTCCCTACTCTCATTTCACTGTGCTAAGTACTTGGTAACCATTTGATAAATATTTTATTAGGTCAATTCATACCCACCTATTAGATAGGATGCTATTTTCTTTCAATTAGTTCTCCTTATATTGTTATTCATAAGTAAACCTATGACCAAACACGTGAATAACAAAGAAGCAGATTAGAGGATAAACAAAGATCTCTTACTCTGATTAGACAGTCTAATACAATCTGGTTTAATATTAATGTGAAGATATCACATATTATTATCCTTTCTTTATATGCCTTTATTGGATCCCAAGATTCTTTCTTTTGTATTTTCTATTCTAAAAAAATAAAGTTAAATTTCTATATTTTTATGTGTTTTAATGAAGCAAATATCCACAGAAAAACTCATTTTTAAACGGAACTATTTATTGGTATATTCTATACACACATCATAATCACACTCAGCATTGGAAATCTGTACCAGTATATGACATGAACTAATTCTCACTTTATCCCATTGCCCTACCCACCCTAAAACTCCCACCCCTGTATACATATGTTTTCTTCCTTTTTTTAAGTTGATATTTTTTCTTTTCTCTCAGTATTTTCCCCTTGAATATTTACTATTTCACAATATCTACCATACATTCTAGAACTCATTTACATCTTCAGCTTCTTATACCAGAGACAATATACAGTATTTACATATCTATGACTAATTTTTCAGTATGTTGTGTTCTCAAGGTTTGTCCTCTTAAATATAAATGACTCAAACTTAACCTTTTTATGGCAGAATACTGCTCTATTTTATAAAAAATGAAACAAAACAAAACAAAAACACACTTCTTCTTTATCCAGTCTCCATTTGATGGATATTTGATTGTTTCCAAGATTTAGCTATCACAAACTCATCTGCTATGAATGTGGGTGAACATGTCACTATAATATGAGTCTTTTAATTCTTTTGTATATATTTCTAGCAGTGAATGAGCGAGGTCAAAAATTCCTAGCTTTTTGAGGAATCTCTATAGTGATTTCCACAGTGGTTGCACTACTGTATATTCCCATCAAAAATGGAGACGGGTTTAAACCTTCCCATAGCCTCATTAGAATTTACTGCTATATAATTTCACAATAGCAGCCATTCTTTGTAGAGTGAGATAAAATCTCAGTGCTTTTTTCATTTGCCTCTGTTGAATGACCAGTGATATTGAGCATTTCTTCATATGCTTCTTAGCTGCTTTTACTTCTTCCTCTGTGTAATGTCTGTTCATTTCACATGCCTACTTTTGAACTGGGTCTTTAACTTTGGATGGGCTGATATTTTTAAGCTCCTTATGTATTCTACATAAGAGCCCTTTGTCTGAGAAATAGCTGGTAAAGATTCTTTCCCATATCATCAGTTGCCTTTTCACTTTGCTGGTGTTTTCCTTTGCTCTGCAGAAGCTTTTTAGTAAGAGGAGATACAATTTGTTGATTTATTCTATGAGTTCCTATGTATAGAGTTTTTATTCATGAAGTCTTTCACTAATGCATTGTCTCCAAGTATTTTACCTATTTTGTTTTACAACACATTTAGTGTTTTGGTTTTAATGTTTAAGTCTGTAATCCACTTTGATTTTAGTACAGTACATGGCAAAAGAGATATGCCTAGCTTTAGTCTTTGTCAGGTTAAAGCCCAGTTTTTCCAACACTATTTGTTAAACAGGCTGTCTATTCTCCATTGAAGATACTTGGCTTATTTATGAAGATAAGGTGGCTTAGTGTATCTGGAGTTGTTTCTAGTTCTTCTAATCCATTCCACTAGTCCTCTGGTCTGTTACTTTGCCAGTACCATGGTTTTTTTTTTTTATCACAGAAGATTTGAGGTATATTTTCAAGTTGGGGATCATTATACTCCCCACTATTCTTCTTCCAGAAGCAGAGAAAGACCCAGCCAAAATAAAACTACAAGCCAATCTCTCTAATGAACATTGATGCAAAAGATACCGGCAAGCAAAACACAGAGAATCATCAAGAAGATCATGCACCGTGACCAAACTGGATTCATCCCAGGGATGTAAATATGGTTCAACATACATAAAACAATATATGTAACATACTGTATTAATGGACTCAGGAACAAAAATTATATAGTTATCTCAAGAGATTTAGAAACAGTGATTGACAAATCCAGAACCCATTCATGATAAGACCCTACAGAAAATTGGAATAGATGGACTTCATCTCAAACTAATAAAAGCTATTTATAAGAAATCAACAGCCAGCATCATTCTAAGTGGTAAAAAACTGAAGCCTTTCAAACTAAGATCAAGACAAGGATGTTCACCATCCCAACTCCTGTTCAAGATGGTACTGGAAACATTAGCCACATAAATTTGACAATAGAAAAAAATAAAAGCAATAAAGAGAGGAATAAAATAAGTTAAATTGTCATTATTTGCTGATGACATGATACTCTATATAGAGGATCCTAAAAATTCAACCAAAAGACTTCTAGACTTAATTAACAAATCTAGTAGTGTAGCTGGATACAAAATCAATACTCCAAAATTAATAGCCTTTGTATACAGAAACAATAGGCTCACTGAGATAGAAATTGGGAAGTCAATCATTTTCACAATAGCATTCAAAAAGGAAATATCTAGGAATCAATCTAACAATAGAGGTGAAAGACTACTACTCTGAAAACTACAGCATTCTGAAAAAGAAGATTGAAGAAGATATGAGAAAATGGAAAAAAAAAATCTGTTGTTCTAGGGTAGAAACAACAAACATATTCAAAATGGCTATACTCCCACAACTATTATAAAGATTCAATGTAATTCTGATTGAAATCTCAACACCATAATTTACAGATTTAGAGAGAATAATCCAAAAATTCATCAGGAGTCACAATAGACCTAGAATAGCAGAAACAATTCTAAGTAACAAAAACTAATTTTAAGCACAGTGATTTTAAAGTGTTTACCTTAAAGAGTTTTTGAGTATATATTGTTTTCTCATCCTACTAGAGGTGCATTTTCTAGAATTTAAATTTTATTAAACTAATTAACAAAAAGAATATCACATTAAAATAATTTGATATGTAAAATGTTTTACAAAATGCTATGTATAACCTCATAATCTTTTTACTATATTTTTGTATATGTTTCTATACATATACAAACTATATGTTTCTCTTTTTTTTTTTCATTTAGAGTATGATGAGTGTTTACATGAAGATGAAGTTCTATGAGATTTTTTTCCAGAAAATATGAAAGATTTGCACATGATATGAGTCCAATTTATTAAACTATAAGACTAATTCCATTCAATACTGTACTAGACACGGAAACATGTTTTGAAAAGAGAATTAAAACATGACAATTCTGGGTTTACTACAAAAATTAAAAATTGAGGAATAAAGGGAAAAAATAACAATTAATTTAAACTGCAGGAAGAATAAGAGGTAACTACAACTTGCCTTTGAAACCATCTGCACTGTCCAAATATATATTAATATTGTTTTGTTTTTCCTCTTTGAATATACCCCATGCTTATTTCAAACCACTAACCTGATGGAAAACAGAGACATATCTGTTACAGACTCCTTAACTTCTTCCTTTCATGGTACAGTTTCCTGTACACAGTGTGAACTCAAATAGATATTTGATGGAAAAAATCTAAGAAGAAAAAAAAAATACCAGTCAGCAAGATGTTGACAATCAAGTATATAGAACAGTAACTAAGGAGTAACTTTTTGTCTACTGTAAACTAAGGAAAGCCTTAAGGAACAATTCTACAATGATTTAAAGTGAACTCTCTTATAAAATCAACTGTGATCTACTTTACTAGTGTGTATCATTTCATCTACGAAAATGCCACATATGATCACAAAGAGAATGCAAAATGAATTCTGTAAAACATGTCTATGTATGACTCAGTATTTATTTTCATTTTATTAATTTCTTCACTTTCATCCTTTAAATTGAACCATTTTGCCTTTTTTCTGTACTGTTAATGTCCACTCATATGTATGCTCATTTCTCTCACCTAGGCCCTGAATAAAATACTGTGCACAACAGATATCTTTTTACATTTACTCCATGATTATATACCCAGGTCTCACTCTATCTGTCTGTCTATATATCTGTCTGTCTATTTATTTTTTGGTTTCTGACTCAATCCCATCTTCAAAATATAGTCACAGACTTCAAAATTCAAGCTCTGAAACCAAATTAGGCATATTTCCTGAGTTTTCCCCTGCTGCTTCTCTTGGGAACAGTGCCGCTGCCTAGACTACATATTTTCTCTTTTATTTTATACCAATAACCTTTACTTGTGTTTCAGTACATTCATTTCCAGTTTTCAAAACTGTGAAGCTGCTTGATCACATATTTGGAATGCTTCCCACATTACCTTTATTGGAAGCAGAGGGTAATCTGGCCTCCATAAATTTTATCTTCACTTCTCACTATTTTCATTATGCATATTACACATAAACGTGTTAATGATTTGGGGAACCTTAAATTTAGAATTATACTCCTTGGGAGAAAACAGCTCTATAAAACACCACGCTTTTGATCTAAAGAAAAATAGTCTGAAATTTTGAAAATTTATTATTTCTTACTACGATGAACATAACTTTTTGTATGTGTTAGATTTTCCTGTTTGATTCAAAGACACATATTGATCATTTGTATTTTTTAGCATTGTACTCTTTGGAATGCCTTGTCTTCTATCAACATCTAATCAGAGATAAATAAGTAAATATAAGTAATACAGTACAAATAAAATCTAACAAATGTCTTTCAAGGGTGCAACTTTTTTCAGTATATTCTAATAAAATTCAACAGTGAGTTCTACAAGGTGAGAAAAATGCCTCAGCCTCAATACCTCAGTGCTGTGCCAAACCACGTGTCAGTGCCACTTTGACCTCCTGCTCTCAGGGCACTTTACAGGAGACATCCCACCATGCACTTGTCCACAGTCAGCATCACTGGGTTAGGGAGATAACGAGTAATTATGGAGCCATTAACCCCCTCTCACATCTTGCTTTGAAAATACCAAAAGGGAGAACATTCTCCATGTTCACAGTGTTGCTTTATACCCTGCAGCATCAAGTGTTTCATAAAATAAACCTGGGAAGAATTTGAAATGATCCTTTGAAGAACTTACTTTTCATAGAAAAATAATATGTGATAGAATGATTGTTTCTTATAATAGATTGAAAGTTTTATTGAATATTCAGTAGATTTAAGCATATGTTTAAGAAAGAAAGCTATTTTTCTCCAATTAAGTTGCCATATATTTTCCATAATTTTAGTATTATATTCTTTAGAAATCACATCTGGGAACACTCTTGCAGATGTAGCCCAAATCGTGCTTTATTAATCATCTGTAATTTCTCAATCCAATTAAATTGAAAATCAAGATTAGCCAATACATTCAATGTTTCTAATTTATTGTCAATCACAACACAGGTGAATAGAATAGATAGAACTATTTGTCAATTTGACATAATTAATATTTCACAAATACTTTAATCAACAACAGAATGCCTAGTCTTTACATATTTACACATAACATTTAACATATTCTAAGCCCACAGAAGCTCTGTCACAAGTTTTTCATAAGCTTTGTGTAGTGTATATTATATATAGCACATGTGAAGATAACAGTTAAAAAAAAGCTGTGGTTCTTCTACAGTATGGAATATTACTCTGCCACAAAAAATGATAAATTTGAATCATTCATACTTAAATGGATGTGGCTTGAGGACATTCTCATAAGTGAAATAAATAGGTTACAGATGTGTAAATATTGCATCTTTTCTCTGGTATGAGAAAATGAAGATGTAAATAAGTTCTAGAATGTATGTTATATATTGTGAAATAGAAAATACTCAAAGTGAAATAGAATGAGAAGGGGGAAAATAATGAGACTATAAGCAAAAAGAAAGGAAACAAAGTTTATACATATAGGGGGGAAGATAGGATGGTAAGGCTATGGGAAAAATGAGAATTAAGTTGTATCATATACTGGTACAAATTCTCATTGTTCAGTGAAATCATGATCTGCATATGTAATGTATCAATAAAGATTTCAATTTAAAAAAATAAAAAATAAATACTGCCATCATAGTATAATGTACTCATTGTCTACCTATTTTGGTCTTGTTCTATGATTTTATAATACTTTTCCATTTACTGTCTGGATTCAATTCTCCTGTGTTAATTTAGTAGGAGAAGAATTATTTCCATTATATTCTTTTGAACAATTAGGTCCTTTTTTCCTAGTTAGGGAGTAAGTAATGGGCTTTCCATAGGATGTTCGGTAACGTTTGTTGCCTGTGACATCTCACACATGCAATTCTTTGACTGCATTTAATACATAAAAGGTAAACATGCAAACAAATGCTATCATATGACAGCTAGCAGTAAGGTCTGTCTCAATCTCCTACTGTTAAGGCTCATTTTTATCAGGGGCTGTTACTGGAAAACACTGGTTTCTCCTGAAGATTTTATTGTTCATGCCTACCAAGCAGTTCTAGGATTAATGTCAATGACAGACTCCAATCAACAATATTATGTCCATAAATTTGATAACAGAAATGAACTAAGAATATCCTTGAAAGATGTAAACCATGAGATTTTCACTGGAGTGAAGGAATAATCCAATTTAGCTCATCTCTATAAAACAAACTATGTCAATACGTGGCTTAGAAGTTTTTCCCTGGTAAATTCTGGCAAATAATATACTAACTCTACAGCTACTGCCAAAAAAGTAGAAGCAAAGGGAATATTTCTTAACTATATTATGGAACCTGTCCAAAATTACTACTAGCTGAGATAAAGTTATTATAAGAAGAGAAAGCAACAACCAATATTCTTTATGAATGTAGAGGTAAAGTTAACAAAGATGATAATATAAATAGAACAATATATAAGCATTCTCGTGTGACAAGATTATTATACTACTCAATGTTGGCATCATGAGTATTTCTAAATGGGTATTTACTTTTTATCAATAAGGGCCTGCCTGACAAACACAAGGTCTGAAAAAAAGTGAAGGAGAAAGGAAGATATAAATTATTTTTGCAATGTCACATACATTTGAATATTTTTAAAAATAATAATTCAATTACAAATTTTTGAAGTGATGACAGGTACTAGGAAGAAAAAAGTCTTAGAATGCATATACATATGTATTTATATCAATAGCAAATACATATATCAGTGCTAAATAATTAATGGTTATGTTTTAAATTCCAAAATAAAATAATTTGAAACCTTTGCAAAGATACTAAGAGCACAATGCAAGAAATCATCTGAAGGATGGTGCGTCCCTGCCAAGCACTGATATCCAGACAGAAGAATGACTCCACATTTGCAAGTCAATACATGTAATACAACATAAATATAAGTAAAGACAAAATCATAACATCTCAATAGATGCACCAAAAGCTTTGCCAAGGCTGGAGATGTAGCTTAGTGATGCCACCCCTGCCTTATAAGCATGAGGTTTTTCATTCTATTCTTGGTACAAAAACAAAAACAATAAAACATTTTAAAAAGCATTGACAAATCAAGCATTGTTCCATGTTAAAAATATTGAGAAAATAGGTTCTGAATTCATCTAAACTAATAAAAAATCATCTGTGGTAAACACAGTGCAAAGATCATGCTAAATGGGGAAAGTTGAATGCTTTCCACCTAAAATCAGAAGTAAGTCAAATATGTCTACTCTCACCACTACTGTTACAAAGAATAGTTAAAACATTTGCCAGAGAAATAAAATAAATTAATAAAAACACACTTAGGAAATGGAGAAGTCAAATTGTCACTATTTGCAGCTGGTATACAAAGTTATATCTAAGACCTAGAAAGTTACCAGAAGACTTCTAGAATTTATAACAGAATTTAGTAATGTAACATAAAACAAAATTAAAACACAGAAATGAATAGTATTCCAACAAACTAACAATGAACTGACCAGAAAGATATTAAGGAAAACAGTATAATTCTCAACTGAATCAAGACAAGTTAAATATTTAAGAACTAACTTAGTCCATGAACTAAAATACTTCTACAATTAAAACTCTGAAAAAGAAAGCTGAGGAAGACATCAGAAAATGAAAGGATATCTACTGCTCCTGGATAAACTGAAATAATACTGTCAAAATTGCCAGTCCCTAAATTGATATGCAGATTTTCTACAATCCCAGTCAAAACACCAACAACATTTCTCAAGGAAGTAGAAGAAAATATTAAAATTCCTGCAGATCTAGAGGAGACCCAGAAGAGTAAAAGAAGTCCTGAGCAACAAGAGAAAAGTAAGAGACATAACAAACTTCAAGTTTCAAGTTGCATTACAGAGTTACAGTGATTAAGGACAGTGTGATCCTGGAACAAAAATAGGTGTGGACAACACCAGGCACATTGAGCTATCTGATCTTTAAGGAAAGGACACACACACACACACACACACACACACGCGTGCACACACACACACACACACACACACACACACACACACACACACACAAATAACCTGTAGGAAAGATAACCTCTTTTACAAATAAAACTGGGAAAACTGTCTACAAAAATGCAGAAAAGTGAGTAGGGAGACATATGTCACAGAATGTTTGAAAAACTTAAAAATGAGCAAATGAAATGAAATTTTTAAAATTCAGTTTGTTGAATGATGAAATAGAAAAAAATTCATGAAGACAGACATAGTAACGGACTTTCTGAACAGAAATATAATTCCATATCAAGAATCAGCAAATGAAATTATAATAATTTTTAGAGCTGCAGCATACGAAATGATAAAGTAGAGACAAACAACATTATGAGGAAAATGGCAGCTATTTTCAGAGAAAAAAAAAGAAAGAGAACTGAAATAAATGATACTTCTAAGCAGTAAAAATACGTGTGGCAAATAAATACATTAAAAATGTTCAGTATGTTTGATCATTAGAAAAATTCAAGTGAATAGAACATTAAGACTCCACTTTACTCCAGAAACAATGTCTCTGGTTAGGCTACCACACATTAATGAATGGTGGTGAGGCTTCAAGGAACAGGGTTCTTCAGTATTGTTGATAGGAATGATACTGGTACTACTCTGCCATAATGAAAGACAAACCTGAGTCATGCATATGAAAACAACTTAAGACCATGATTATAAGTGAAATAAATGAGTTGCACAAGACTGAATATCACATTCTTTTTTATATGGGCACGCCAAAGTATAAATGAATTACAGAGCAAAATAAATGATAATAAGAAAAAGTACATTATAATTCCTATAAATGGGAAGGCAACCTAGAGACACAGGGAAAGGGGAAGGAGAGGAGGAGAAGAGAAACAGATACACACAGAGTCAGAATTGGAGAAAAACGAGACGTTTACTTTCAAGTGGATCAGACTGCACCAAGTTAGTGTCCAAGATGTTCAACCAGCGACCTTAGTTCCACTTTTTGTTTTACAGCTTTTACAATCATTACCTCATTCACTTTGTTAGTGGTCAGGTCTGATTCAACAGGTGGTCACATTGTCACAAGTAAGGCAAAAATTTAATTAAATGAGGCACTTGGGCTCTGAACTAGGCTGTTATTTGCAATGTTAAGAAGTAACCATAGACTGATAGTCATCAGCTTGAATGGGTCCCCATAGGAGCAAAATGTTTACATTCTTTTACATTTTAACTCATTTAGGCTTTGCATCTGGGAACTAGGTAAATATGGTAATGTAAAGGATACTTCCTTTACATTTTAACTAGCAGTGGTTTATCAGAAATTTCCAATCTACTTTTTTTTTTCTAACATTAAGCATTTTCTTGCTTTTTCTATGAAGCATTTTCTAATGTACTGGTTTTTCCCCTAATTTTATGGGCATGTACCGACTCAGCACAATGGATGTAATCATTACACATTATAGCCATGCATGATTATAAAAGTAAAATTAAGTTAAGAAAATCATTATTTTAAAAATAAAATCTATATCGTCAGGAAAATTAATATCTACATGTCTAGACCCTATCGTTAAGAGGAAATTTGTAAATCCTTGGGAAAAATTTATTTTTATTACTTTATAGAAGATTTTCTCTACTGACTATCTAAGAGAAGTACCTAACATAGCCTTCAGTGAAATGAAGCCAACTTTTTTTGACATAATTACACTCAAGGCTCATAAAATAACTAGGAGTGGAACCATCTTATAATTTAAACTGAAATCTGATTACTTAAAACCTGATCTTATTTTAAAAGTGAGGTAACTTTTACTGGGACATAATCTTGGCTGTAAAGAATTCATTCACTTCACAAGAATTGTATCATGATTTACTTTTAGAAATACTGGACTACACCATGCAAATATTGGAGATCAGATGGAAGTATTGATAGATGACAGAAGTATAGAAGATAGATTGATATGACATATTTTACTAAAGAAATTTAAAGCTTGTAATTTCAAGATATAAAATTTTATCTTAATAATAAATTATATACCCTTAACTATTTTAACCTTGTTTTCAAAAATAGCAATTGGACAAAGAGAATGACTTTAACTGACAACCATAATGCTTTTATATAGTTACATACAAAACTAAGATATTCAGATCTAAATCCCTCTGGTACTAAAAAAAATCACCATTTATAAAAATCACTAATTCTGTACTGCATATGATGAGAGATCAAAGAAGAAAAATAGTTTTAAAAATCAAATGGAATTTTACTATGAACAATTAGAAATCCCAAGTGTTTCTACTGGAATACACATATTTTATCTGTACTAATAACATCTGGTGAATTATTCATTCAATTTTTAATTCCACTGAGGTGATTTCATTTTTTAATGTCTTTCATTTAATGACATGTGCCTGTTCTAATCTATAATAATGTTTCTTATCAAATAAGGTGGCTGAATGTAATTTTTAGTAAAATTATATTTTTAAAAATTGTTTAAATAAAATATTACAGTACTTTAATAACAAGAAGGGATCATCATAAATACAGTGACCTAATTTTAATAAAGGTAATTTGCATATAATTTAAACTTTAAGAATTTAAATATAATACAAATAAAAATTTCCCCAGTAACCAGTCTAAGATATCATTGAAAGCAACTTAAAAATGTAAGTTATTCATTTAAGATAGGTTTACTATGTTTTTCTTACCATAATTGCTTAAGTATGCTGAAATATATTCATATTTAAATATATATATATTCATATTTAAAGTTGTTTTAATTCTCATAAGGAATTCCAATTTATCAATTACACAATTTTAGCGTATACAAATTATTTTCATACAGTTTTAAAATATATTATAAATTAAATAAATTTTAAGTGACTTAATGGAAGTTAAACTCAGAATTCCATTATATCCTTTTTCTGTTTACATATTTCCACTACTATTCCAGGATGATAGTTATATTCTTTAAAAAAAAAGTTTAACACTGATTTGTAAAGAATTAGTAATGTCTGTGTATGTGTATGTGCATAGTTTAATAGTCAGGCTATCATTTATGGAGTTGCTGAGTTCTTCTGACCTGAGTTAGGTTGGAAAATGCATTCAAAGACTTGACCATTTATCAAACCTTCTACACTGTTCACTGCTGAATAGATCCTGTTGGTCCCCATGTATTGTTTCCCAGAGATGTATTTATGTGAGGAGGGCTTATTCCGCCATCTGTGACTGCTTCAGCTTAGGACATAATCATCAAATTCCTACTTGTTTACACTTCCTGTAATCAGAATCACATCTACAGGCAAAAATAATATTTTTACCCACACTTTTATTCTAGGGTTGTTCTCTATTGTAAACCAAAACTGGGAAACACTGCACCTCACCCCTGGTCAGTTCCTCCACTTCAGGCGCATAAAGTGTTTGAGGGCCAGACACAGCCTTGCATCACTTCAGAGGGACTAAGTTCAGGTTTACTTAAGAAGGAATGGAACAGTGATGTTCTTTAATGAATGCATTTTTGATTTCTGAAATCAAAACTTATGAAATGTCTGTCTGGTTTTGATCTACTTTTAGAATCCTGAAATCATAGTTTAGTCCAGTTTATATTTTTTTCCAGAAAAGATTTTATTAACCTTCTCTCTTCACCATAGTTGAAATATCCTTGAATGGAGTTGCAATTCTACTGAAATCAGATATGTTACAGACATTTTCTCCCTATGTCCAGTACCCTTTACTTTACAGCATGGAGTAAAATGATAGAAGACAATGGGAAATTAAGAAAAGCTTGATAGTCATGTATATAGTTGGTTTATATGAATCTTTAACTTTAGATCATGATTCATAAAATGTCTACACTGATCATACAAGTACAATTTTGAATCATCTTTTATAAGCCTGTTAGTGGGAGGCAGTATAATCAAATCTCTATCAGGAGAATTTTTAGTCTTTGCTTGCTACAAATGTGTTGTAGTAGTTGTGGGAGGGCTCCACCACCACCAGAAACCAGATGTTATTCACACTTTTTTTCAGGCATCTACTCTGTGATAATTTCCTCTTCCTATGATACTGAGAGAGGAAGGTGGAGAACATCAAAATGTGAGTTGCATTCTCTTTTCTTCTATCTGCAATGTAAGGAATCAGAAATGCATTTTGGCTCACATTTCAATCCAGGATCAGAGAGTTAAAACAAGCAAACAATAGCAACAAAATAGTGTGGCCAAAGGACATAGCACAGGAGAGAGGCTGATGGCATGCTAAGTTAAGAAGCAGGAGGTGAAGGGGAGAAGCCAGCAAGAGAACCTATAAAATTCTTCCCTGCTTGACAGGAATGTAGGGTTTCTGGCCTCAGAAAAGTGCTCCCGGAATACAGATAGGCACAGAACTTATCTGTGTTATTAGAGGAAACATATGCAGATAGTTACCAGAGGGCAATGCCTTTGCTTACTCTTTGCCAGTCTGTCTAGACTTTTTGCAGTTTCTTTACAGCTGAAATTTTCAGTCTAATTATACAGAACAGACCATGTGCACTACTATGAATGTAACTGCATTGCTAGTTCTATTATTTTACCTCCTTTCATTTGGACCTGATATTACCTGTGTGTCTTTCAAAGTCTTCTGTGTCAAACAAAACTAAATATAGAAATTTTGTTGAGGCTAAATGGTAACCTGCTTTTAATATTTTACAGGTATTTGAGCTATCAAAATACTTTTTTGTTAAATGTCGTACTTTTTCTCCACTTCTGATTAATAACCTCCCTCTGTATAACATTTTCACTTCTATAACACTTCGTCTCTGTTTTATCTTCAGTGTTTTAACTTATGGAATTATCTTTTCCTATTTCTTACCTTATTAGCTTTGTATGTAGGAGTGTTTCAGTGTTCAGTCATTTATTTTCATTTTGAAATTATTTCCAGAGGGAGCACAGATGTATATATCTATTTCCATATTTAACTGAAAGTCCTTGGAAGTTAATCTATTTGACATTTTATACATACCCTGCTAGGTTTCTTATTTATTTTGCTTATTCACTCATTTATCAAGTAATGCCAAGTCCTATTTTAGAAACTTAGGATTCTGTTGTCCCTGGATACAGATCACAATATCAATATACTGTACCCTTATTTGGTGGAAAGGACATAGTTTAAATCCTAAACCACAACTTTTAGAAAAAGCACAGTTTTAATGTATATGAACATGGACTTGGTGAGTTGAGAAGAAGAATGAGTTCAAATAGTGAAACAATTTTCACTTTTTTGGAAAATAATTTTCAAGAAGGTAATATTGGTTCAACATATGTGAAAAAAAAGGAATCAAACTGGGCTTAGTGGCACACTGTCTATAATTCCAGCATTCTGAGAAACTAAGACAGGAGGACTACAAGTTGATGTCTGGGAAATTTGGTGAAGAGATATTATTTTATAATTAGTTTTAAAATGTAGGAATGTATTAAATGTTAAAATCTTAGGCTGGGTGCTAAATAATTAAGAGATGGGAAGGAATGAAGAAAATAAACAAAGTAAAAGAGATAGTAAGGGAGAAGGAGAGGAAGGGAAATATAAAGTCACTCCCAATGGTTCTGTGTTTCTTGAAATACTGTTTATTAGATAATTGGTAATTTTAAAGGACAATGTTATTTCTTGAATTTAAACAAGAATCTGTAAAATCAAGCTTTACAGTTAGAATTTTGTATGTATGCAAGTTAAAAACCTGGATTTTGAAATCTGATTTTTTTTTCCTGTTAAGGAATTCCTCAGGTCAAGTAAATAATATTCTAACAGAAAATTAGGATACAAAAGCATAATCACCTTCCTCTAAGAAAGCAATTTGGAAGAATCTAGATACGTTTAAAGCAATTTTCAGAGGTTATCATCCATTTCTTTTTTTTTTTTAATTATCTTTATTGGTACATTAAATATACACATCATGATTGCACTCCATAATGGGGATTTAAGTTGTGTCTTATACTGGTACAAATCCCCATCCATTTCTTTTATAATTTTCCTTATTTTCTATTAACACGAATAGAAGTTTTACTACTTATTGATTCTACTTGCTTTAAAAATATAGTTTTTCTGAGTTTATTATTCTATATTTTATTTAGAAAATATAATGCAGTAGTCACATCCTACAGAGCTTATGGTTATAAAAATTGCATTTAATATTTTTTATAATTAAGGTTAGTCTTTATATACTCAAGACTAAATTTTCTAATAGCCATGAGCGCACCCACTGTTTTGTCTAATACTCACTTTTCACACAACACTTTTAAGAAAAAATAGTACAATCTAAGTCTTTATCAAATTCTTCATATTTGTAACATATATAAGAACAATTATTTCACTTATTAAATTAACTTAATATTATTTAGTTTGCAATTTCTATATGATCCTGACACAATTATTTGCTACATTTTTTCATTCTTTTTAAAGCATGAGTAACACATTTATGTACAGTTCTTTTTATCTGAAATTCTACCTGATGCTTAAGGTATAAACAGATCTTTTAAAAATACTTAAAATTTCATCTAACATTATAAAGTCACAGTTTTAAATTTATGAGCTATGTAATTCTTTTATACAAACTCTGCCATGTAAAAAACAAAAACAAATCATTGATATATTTATATGAAGTAGTTAGTACCATCCTCACCATATTAAATTCAATTTCACACAAAATTTTCTTTTTGTCTATCACATTATTCTGACCAGCACAGTGATTATATGGGGACACATTGCAGCATATATGATCAGTCTAATATTTATAAATATTCTTGTCATTTGTATTTTATTTTATTATATTAACAATATAATAAAAGTTATATTATTTATATGTACTTTGAACTATTTCATATAACCAATCTTCTCTCTTTTGAAATAGCAATATCTGTGCAAATTAAAATTAAAATATTTCATTCTAGAACCCTTGAGAGCCATCATAGCAGTTGGTCACTCATAGATTTATTTGTATGAAATAATTATTTTATTTCTCTACATTTTAGGTACTTTATAGATACTGATAAAATTCCATTTCTTTTTTTTATTTAATTGAAATCTTTATTGGTTCATCATACACATCATGATTGCCCTCAACAATGAGAATTTGTACCAGTGTATGACACAACTTAATTCTCATTTTTTCCCATAGCCCTACCCACCCTACCGCCCCGATCCCCTACGTACATAAACTTTGTTTCCTTTCTTTTTTGTTATAATCTCATTATTTTTCCCCCTTCATCCTATTTCTCTTTGAGTACTTTCTATTTCACAATATATAACATTCAGTTCCAGAACTCATTTACATCTTTATTTTCTCATACCAGAGAAAAGATGCAATTTGTACCTATCTGTGACCTATTTATTTCACTTATGAGGTTATCCTCAAGGTATGTCCATTTAAGTAGAAATGATTCAAACTTATCATTTTTTATGGCAGAGTAATACTCCATTCTGTAGAAGAACCACAGCTTTTTTTTTTTAATTATCTTTATTGGTACATTAAATATACACATCATGATTGCACTCCATAATGGGGATTTGTACCAGTATAAGAGACAACTTAATTCTCATTTTTCCCCATAGCCCTATCCACCCTACCACCCCCCCCATATACATAAAATTTGTTTCCTTACTTTTTTGTTACAATCTCAACATTGTCCCCTTTCACCTTATTTGGACATACCTTGAGGATATCCTCATAAGTGAAATAAATAGGGCACAGATAGGTACATATCGCATCTTTTCTCTGGTATGAGAAAACGAAGATGTAAATGAGTCCTAGCATTGTATGTTATATATTGTGAAATAAAATTCCATTTCTTTATAATTTTACAAATTTTTAATATTACAAGACATTTATTGTCCTTTATTTTTTCTCTGATTAAACTTATGGCCTTCATAGTAGCTCTGTTTTTATATTTATTATTATTATTATTTAATTTTGAGAAAGTCTTGCTACATTGCTGAGGCTGGACTGAAACTGTGGATATTCCTTCCTCAGCTTCCCAGTGTGCTAGGATTACAGTTGGCAATGGCCAGACTGGGCTAAATTATTTCTATGAAGGTGAGATAAAGACACAGATACATGTGATGGGATTTGGGGATTACTGAGGAATTATTATTAAGGACTCAGTCAAGTATTGAATATTTTATTGTTTTATTTTTTAATTTTGTCACCTGAATATTTTATTAAATAAATCATTATTGGAAAACCAAGAATCTTTTCATTTTTAAGTATTTTTAAATATCTGAAAATGATATGATTTAATTCATTAATTTTGATGAGAAGAAAACCATTTCTTTTTCTCCTTTTCTCTTTTTGTTGGTTAATAACTTCTGGTTGGATATTTCTTGCTAGCTTCAAACAGCTAAACTAACCTGCCAAGAGAAGAATCAATTGTATGTACACACACACACACACACACACACACACTTACAACAAAACTTTCTTAAAATAAAATCATTTAAAAACTCATGAGAATGTTTATATCAGGTATGAGATAAAGGTATCAATTTAAAAGGTGCTTCCATCTTCATAATAAAATACAATTAATAATAACCTATGTGGAAAATGCTTCCTTTCCTCCCTTCCTTTCTCTCTCCCACTTAGCCTACATTTCTCCCCTCCTTCCTCTCTTTCTTGTTCTAATCATTTATTCTTCTCATATTTTTCCTTCCTTTCTCCTTCACTTCCTTCTTTTTTCCTTTCTTCCTTCTTTGCTCTCTCCCTCCTTTCTTTCTTTTACTTCTCTTCTTGGTGGGGGACTTCCATCATGCTAGACAAGAGTCTTAACAGATCCTTAACCTTGAAAGACTGCTTTTTATTTCAAAGTCACAACACAGGCATAGTTTAAGTAGAAATATTTATTATATCAAACTAAATCAAGCTGTCAGTTGGGCACATTCTACCTACAGGTATGTATGGTCATATCAAAGGTACTCTGATGGGAAATTCTTCCAAAACTCCAAAAGAGAAAGAAGTCTGATCGATGATGACACTACAATAGCATCCTCTATTAACTTCCTTCTCGATGACCTGGTTCTATTGCTGTTTCTTAAAGAACATTCTGTTCTTAAAAGACTTTCACAGTTGCTACAGAAGAAGTAAACAATTTCTGAAATTCCAGGGGAAAGCAGCAGTCTGCCACCTGTTGTTACAGAGCTCTCTCTTATACTTACTCAAATCCAGGGATGTGACCATCACTCATGAAGCAGAAATGCAACTCTACCAGCAAATTGAGTTCAGACCTAGCCCCAAGAATCAAACAGAGAATAAGGAAAAGAAAAACAATGAGGCTCACAAAAATGAGCCTCAAAACAATGAGGCTGTTTCTCAAACAGCCTCTCTTTGGTCTATGGTGTTTAGCATCTCTAAATCTTCTAGTACATGTTTACCGAGGAAGCATTTATCATGATATTCTCACGTGGTACACCCACTTATTCATTTTTTTTTGTCTACTTATTCTTAAGCATCGTCAAGTCTAAATCTGGCCCACTAGATTATGACTGATTGACAGACAGTTCCAATTTTTCTTTGGAAAAACAGTAGTGTGCATGAAAGCATTTTTACCTAAATGAATATTGATTTTAGCTGAATTGAGAAATGCTAAAGAAAAAATAAAATGATTGAGTCTAGTATAAAGGCAAATGAACTGCCAATAATTTTATTGAATGTTGTCTACCATGCTGTGGATGAGGCTACTAAATAAACAAATCATTAGAATCTACAGTTGCATACTCCTAGTCTCCCCACTCCATCTGCTTGGCATATAGGCCAGCCGGGACAATTAGAAGTTAGTGGGAATGAAACTTGGTAATCTCACTATTATCTCAAACCTATCATTGACTTCTAGATTCCCTGCTAGATTTCAGCATCATTTAATTATTCATGGGAGAGATTGGGGAACTCCATAAATTTACATCCAGTAGAACCAAGTAATATTGGTTAAGAGTATATTTAACCAAAACCCAACTCCCAGTTAGAGAGTAGAGGAGATAGAAGCAAGTACTTACTTCATGCCCTCTCTTTAGGAATACAACTATGTTCTCAAGTGGTATTTTCCAGCTCACAATTTAACTAAAACTTTCGAATCCTCTACTATGATAATCACCACATACTCTAAGCTTATTCTAAAAGCAGCTTCTCTCCTTATAAGTATAATTGTACATTACTAGGACATATATTGCAGCTCTGCAAGGTTCTGTAGATATCATTGAAAAGGCCCTAAAGTTTCCAACCACTATCATCTATGTCTAATACAATGGAAGTGTCCAATATTACTGAAGTCCTATAGTAGTTGTTTCAACTAGCATTAAATGAAGAGCCAACAAATTTGAACTTTTCATTCCAAATTATGGAATATATCCTAATTTTATATCTTAATAATTGGATATAAAAATATCAGATTTGGCCTTATTTTTCACAGATATGACTGGCACCAAAGCTTTTCTCACCTTTTAGAGGTAGACCATGTATTTTCCACTGCATTTTCCACAACACTTTCAATTTCTTTCGTCTCCAGCATTTTCACTGAACCTCTGGTAACCACATCAGTTCAGATTGTGGTAAGATTCTATGTCTTTATCATTTTTTTCACTTTACCAATTCTCTAGATACAGAACTATTTTCTCCAAAGTGTATTTTATTTTATTTTTGAAATAAGGTCTTTCTATATAGTTCAGGTTGGCCTTGAATTCAGTTTGTAGTCTAGACCCACTTAGAACTCAACTGGAGCCTCCTGTCTCAGACTCCTACGTGCTAGGATTTCCATTTCCTTAAAACCATTTCACAAACAACAACAACAGCAAACCTACACAAACAAACAAACAAAAACCCATTCATTCCTTAGATTTATGGGGGTAAAAGACATTAGGATAGTTGCAATCAGTGTATAACATTAAAAAGGCTGAGTATTTTAAGAATATTCACATGAAGCATACTTCTTATCCAGTAAATTTATCTGCACTCAAAATAAATACCACATGTTAATCATATAATATCTCATTAGTAATTACAGTGTTAATACACAGGGCTGTGACTGTTTCAACTTGAGGGACACCTGACCTATTGAAGTGTAGATTTTAAGTTATTTTATCTTGCACAGTTGTTTTAGGAGCAACAAATGTATGAAAATGAAGGTAACATTATACATCATACAAGAGGAAGCAGATTAGTGTTGAGGCATCTTTACATCTTGTCGATCATCCAGTAGAAAAAGAAGAGCGATATGTGACTAACTTCTGCTCTCCAGCTATACTTCAGAATGCTTGATTTCTAGGATTATTTATGGCAACCATTCTAAAACACAGATTAGAATCATGTTAAAACACTGAGAAAGAAAGCTTGAATTGTGTATTCAATAGCTGGAAAGGTATGTAGACACAGTCAGTTGTCCATGGGGTTACATATACCAGCTGTACAGAAATGAATATGAATATCACAAAGATCCTCCACAATAAAGAAGGGTATGTGTTTCATATATTTTAACTGTATTTAAGTATAATGAAAGTGAGATCATTACAACATTTTTTCTCTCTTGAAGAAAGAATCTAGAATAGATTGTTTATTAATAAAACCAAGATTAATGATTTTTTTAAAAAAGTAGAATCCTTTAGACTGATTAATCTTATAAATCATATCCTAGTATAAAAGAAATATGAAGTCTGGAAACCATAGTGAAATGACTATTTCACATAGAAAGTACACACACATATGATAGTTTACTCAAAGATTTGTACTAACTTTTTACTTTTTTTCACAAATTGTGACATATTTAAATAGAGAGACTGCATTATATTCCTGGGGTATAACAAGACACCGACTCTGAGTTGCTGACTTAATCCAACTTTGCTTTTATATTCTTAAATATGGAAAGTACAAGAGGAGGTCATTGAAAGCTTTGTTTCCTCTGAGACATTTTTTCTGGCTTGGAAATGGTTGTTTTCAGGCAATGTCCTCGTAGGATCTTTCCTCTGACTGCCAAACCCTGAAGTCAACCTGTATGTCTAATCTCTAGTCTTTGTAAGTGCATCAGACAAATTGGCTCCAAGTCTAATCTCTACTTTTTATAACCACATCAGTCAGATTGGCTCGTCTACTCTAATGTCTTTGTTTAATTTAATTACCTTCTTAAAGGCTCTGCCTCTTTGTGTAGTCACATTCTTAGGTAATAGAATTTCATGCCTTAACATACGAATTTTGAAAAAATACAATTCAGTCCCTAACAGTGACTGTACTATACATGTATATGCGGTCACATGTAACCATATTCATGGAAAAATCTGAAGTCATTTGAATTTCTGTTCCACTTGTAAAAAAATATATAAAATCAGTGTTACTCCTTTTCTTTAGATAAATAATTTACTAAGGTAATTCATAAATCATAAATAAATTTTTAATACATCTATGTAGAGCAAAGATGATTAGGAATTTTTGTTCATTGTATCTAAAGAATTATTTTTGTTTCCCAATTGCTTTGTCACACAAACACCATTTAAATACACTCTAATTTCAATCACAAAACATATTGACTTTTATACTTCACATCAAACAGAATTGTAGAGAAAATTCCGTTGATTAAAATTATTATCTTGACTACAAAACACACTGAGCCAGAAATATTCAAAATTAGCATTAATGCTTTACAGTTTTATTTCTAAATAATATTTTATTATAAATTGTTCATGGGTCCCATTTAACCTTTTTTTAAATATCAGTACACTTTTTCTGACCAGAGTATGTAGAATTAGATAAAGATGCATTTTAGTTTAAGTAGGTATAAGACAGTACCATAAGTAATGCAATTGAAGCAAACTCAGTACAGTAACAGGCAAATAATAAGATGCATAATGTATAAACAATATCATTTATTTGTCACAGAGAAATCCCAAGTCCCTGTGTCCTATAATACCTCAGTAAGGGTGAGTCTGCACAGTGCTTTAGTGAAAGGCACAACTGCCAATCACATCTAATAAAGGCTGGGATATAATTAGATTTGGGAAGCAGCTCACTCATCTTAATGTCCCCTGGAAATTCTGTCATTGTTCCGGAGGCTCCATTTTGGATACTCCGACTGTCTCACAAATTGCAGAACTGGGGCAGTAACACTGGTACAGTCCAAGGGATGACAGCGAGAAGGGGACTCCAAGACACACAGGGTTCCAAAGAGGAGTCATCAGCAGGCTCAGAATTAAGGTCTGCCTAGTGGGAAGTTTTAGAGTTCATTCCCTTCCTTCCTTATCAAGTTAGTTCTTATCTTTAGAATCCTTTAAATAAATCACCTGCATTAGAGTGGAAGACAGGAATACATCATTACAATAAAATGATGTATAAAAATTACCAATAATCAGGTGCTTAACTTGAACAACACAATCCATACTCATTTTGTATGTGAATTACTTTTCCTTGCTCTGATGATGCTAATTCAACTCTTCTCAGTTAAAAATATTTTAAAGCTATCAAATTTGTATTTAACATAATAGTTCTTTAATCAAGATCAACTCTTTATAAATAGTATTTTCAGATAAAAATATAATTTACAAATACATACAGTGTCAGATTAAACAATCCAAGCCATAGAATTTGGTGTAAGAAGTAGTTACTCACTTACAGCCTCACATTTTTTTGGAACGAGACCGTGGATTTAGCTCGGTAGTTGTGGTGCCTTGTAACGGTGTAGTGTAATGGTGTGGTGCCTTGTAACTGGTGCCTTGTAATGCCCAGGTTCATTCCTCCATAGCCACATACAACAGTGCTGGGCATGGTGAGTCATGCCCACCAGCAATCAGAACCACATATCACAATGCTGAGCTTAGTGGTTCACACCTGTTATCCCAGCACTCGAGAGGCAGAGGCAGGAGGCTTGCTGTGAGTTCCAAATTCACCTGCAATACATAGTGAGCTCAGGGCGAGCCTGAACTACAAAGTAAGACCCTCTCTAAAAATAAATAAATAAATAAATAAATACATAAATAAAGTGGGAGTTGCTTTCTGTCCTTACATAAAATACACCTAGAACCATTTAGTGTCATTCACACAGTAAATTTACAGAAACTTTCAAATGCAAGACTGGGCTATTTGCTCAGTAAGAACAAGAATAAATCTATTCTACCTACAAGAAAAAATTAAACAGCTATGTGAATATATGTCCAGAGAATAAATAGAAATACACACATATCCTAATTTAGAGATAAGGACAAGAAAAAGCAAAGCCTACATTGGTTCCGTTTTCTACTGATAGGCAACACATAGAATGAAGTCCCAGGGAGAAGAAGTCCAAAGGAAAATTGGTGAGTTTATGCGATTAGGTCACACAAACAGAAATCAAAACACAATGAAATTGTAGGGAAGATTTCAGGTTTTATGCAGATTAAGGTCCAAAGAGTATTCACTGGGTTCCACTTGAATGTTGGGGAGTTTTATCATCTCAGGATATGAACTGAGTATTCAAATACTCAGTAGGTTGTTCAATCTGTATCCCAGGAATTACAAAAGAGGGACATTTCATCTGTGACTTAGTAGTTTAGAAATAATCTGATGAACACTGAAGCACAGAGTTGAGATTACAGAGGTTCACATATCTTAGCAATAGGACTGACTTACCCACGGAGCAAAATATAATATAGTCCTATTCTTTGAAAATCATTTCATAAAGCTAAGACAAGCTTTGGGGAGATCATACTAATGCAAAAGTCCTATAAACACTGTTCAAAATGAAGACCATAACAACTAAAAGAATCAACAAACTTTATGTAAAGAAAAACACAATATTCATGATGTGGTCCAAAATATGGTAACAATCACCCAAAAATAGCAAACAGTAGCAACAAGCACAAGTCAAGCAAAAAAAGAGGAAGACTATGACTCACAGTTCAGAAAACAGTTTGACAAACAGCAGCAGAAGTTGTTATGGAAGCGCTTATGGAACAGAGGCAAGAATTTTAAAATTCCACTGAAACTGGTTTCAAATATAGAAGGATAGCGGCATATATGTTGAGAGAATGACCAAAAAAGAAACAAAAAGCAGACACAAATCTAAGTGTTTTGTGAAGCTGAAATCCATGCTGACCCCACATTAAGTGTGAGAACACAAAGATAATTAGGACCAAAATGTAGGAGATCACCCCATGGAAAGACAAAAATTTCTAATTGCCCAAGTTAAGTGCTTCTGAATGGTGTATGAGAGTATCTGGTGTCAGAAATTTAAGAGAATAAAAAGAATAATTAGGAATTTTCACAAAAATGGTTGCTAGAAATTCATTGATGGATAAGAGCATAGATGTTGATTAATCAGTTGTCACTTAAGTTGTACATCTCAGTTCAGAAATTCTGATCCTTGTTTATTAGACCAGAGTCATCAGTTTATGCACAAAACTCTAAATGAGATTTACCAGATTTAAAATTTATCAATTCAAGTTTTTTAGACTCCAGGAAGACATGACAACTGTCCTATCCCCTGTGACTACAAAACTTGACAGAAACTTGAACAATGCTTTTCTTTTCTTGAACTCTTCAACTTTGCATCAGGGGAGGTGCTATTTTATTTTTTCTTTTTTAAAAAAAATATTTAATAATTTGAATTTATTTGTACAATTTAGGAATGTATTATGATCACATTCCTCATCGTAAATTTGTACCTCTACACAATATATCTTAATTTGATGGTAAAATGGAGAAATAAGAAACAAGCCTTAGGTATTTAAAAAGGTTGGGGACTGAAGGGAAAGCAGAGGGATGGAAGATGATCTTTTAAAATGATTGTAAAAAAAATTCTGGCATAATATAGACAGAAAATCCCCAAAAACACCAACATGAAAGCACTAAGAGAGATGCTGTAGAAAATTCCTTCAGAAAGAAAAGGATAGAAAATAACAAATTACATTTCCATAAGGTATGACATATCTTTATAAACAGTAAATGTCTGAATAATATAAAACATGAATATAGTCCCAGTCTCCAAGGTATATTATGAAAGTATTCAGATTCTTCATTAATTTCTCTCATCTTTATTATAAGTATAGTTTTGACTATTCTTAGAATGAATAAATATTTAAATGTCAGTGGAAAGTTATTGTTGTACATAGGTGAACAATGAACATTAGTTTCTTTATGCTAATAAACTCTAAGGCATTATCATACTGTTCAATTTAATAAAGTAGAATTCCACAGTGGAAAATCTATTAGTGAGGTGTAGAGAAAGCCTCTGATAAAATTTAAATGGTAAAGTGAAACCCTCAGTTCTGTAAGCTCTGAGAGTCTGAATGCCTCCATTAACCATGGAAGCTTGGAAGCGGTCCTGTCTTCCTCAATCCAGTGAGCAAAACATCATCTTGCCATGGGGATTTCCTAGATTGTAGCTTTGTGAAAAAGCCCTGGAGATGTGTGTTGGAGAGAAAAGGCACCGTTTTCTTAAAACACAGAAACTAACAAAATGATGCAAGTATTATTTTTGGTCTTCATTGTTGTGAAATTTTGCCACAATATCAATAGATAACTAATTAATGTAAAGGTTGTACATTTTTTAAAGGATGCTAGATTAAAGCAAAAATATAATTAATGGAGTTTATAATGTATGCAGAAATAAACCATATAAAGAGTAAATGAGTTACAAGAATAAAAATGAGGACATAACATTGTTATTGATGTTATTATTTCAATAGAGCTATGTAAAAAACATCATGATGAATTAAATATGCATGCTTTAAATCCTAGAGCAAACCAAAAATAATTTCGTAAATGTTTAATGCAGTTTAATCATTTATATGAGTATCAAATAATGAATTTATATGTTTAAATTTTTATTACAGTAAACTCTATATGTCAGTCTTGAGACACTTCAAAAGTATATAAAAATTGAACATGGATCTTCAGAAGTTAAAAGTTTGAATATGGTTGATTCTGATAAAGAATCAGAATATGGCTATTCTGATAAGAGACAAAATTATAAAATACAAATAAAAATGTATCAGTGAAATCTCCTATTTTTTTCCAAGAGGTCTGAAGCATTTAAAGAATACAAAATCTTTGTATTATCCTACACTATGTGTTATATTTAGATAAAGTTTCCATTCTATATCTCCATTATGCAAATATTTAAAAAGATAAATCCTGAAAATACTTGTACAATATGAAAGAATAACTTAATAATGGAATGTCACATGTTTTGAAATGTAAAACAGTAACATATATACAGATATGTTCTTCCTGAAAATATTTCTCATATATTAAACAAAGAGCACTGTGGAGCTCAAAATGTACAATACAGCATTTGTCAATGAATTTCTAAATAAGAAATCTCTCATATCTTACAGGAAAATATACATTCAAATTTTGTAGTTATTTTAAATAAGTTGTTACCTTGTAATTTTTAAGACTAACTTGTATTTTACAATTTTATTAGAGATATTATACTATCCATACTGTGGAAGTATGAAGCTTAGATGAGAATTTCCACAAATATATTAATTTTTTAATTTTTAAAATCTAAAGTATTTTAAATGAATTGACAAAGAGAAAACATTATATTTTGTTAAAATATGTATTCCATAAAATTTATGAAATAGTGGTCATGATTCATTTATGTCAAGTCTACTTTCCAAGTAAATATTAAATCAACATTTCCAGAACATGATATTTGATTAATTCCATAATCCAACTTACATTTTCTGCTTTGAAAAATCATTTAAAATTATAACTGAATATTATCTATTTCTGTACTCAAAACTTGAGTGCCTGAAAGTTAATATATGGGGTAGTTTAGTAAATATGATTTCCTCATGTGCATTATGAGTACTATGCCCTCTTTTAGTATATATTTAATCATTAATTCTATTTTAAACATGAACTTGCTGCATTTCATTAATTTTAAGATTAACTTTCTTATTTATAGAAAAACAGAATAGTGCCAAACACTCAGATTACAAGCCTAGCTGAATATTTCCTTCAGATACTTCCTTAAAAAAAAAAAAAACACTAATTTGTTTCAGACATTTAAAAAAAACTTTGGTTTCTTTCCACTTCTGTTCTTAAGATTGCATTTCAGATATTCCTGTGCATTTCTACCATGATTATTTATGGATTTTTTAAATTAACAAACTGTCTTAGCACATTGGCAATCTGTAAACTGATCACATGAGAGAAAAGTATTTTTGATGTGTCAATTTTAATAAAAGACAAATAATTCAATAAAATTACTTTTAAGTGTGTGTTATATAGATGACTGATATATAAATAAAACAAAAATGAACAGAATATATCATTGTGATTTTTATATTCTGTGAGATTCTGAAATACTGCATTGGTATTTTTACTGGGCTTTTATTTCACATAACATTTTACCTATTATAATTTAAAGGACTCATGGAAAATAAACTTATCTTTCCATCTTTCAATCAGGACATTGGTATGGATGATAAAACTATAAAACACTCTAAATGCAACTTTGTTTTTTATGCCAATTACGCTAGAAGCATTATAAATATTACCATGCTAATCAATAGTATTATTTTCTAGACATCATTATTTAACTCACTTGCTTTTTCTCTGTATTTAAGTTTAATTCCTCCAAAATAATTTTATAGAGATACATTTCTAACATATCAAACTGCTCTTTGAAACTTTTTTTTAATTATCTTTATTGGTACATTAAATATACACATCATGATTGCACTCCATAATGGGGATTTGTACCAGTATAAGACACAACTTAATTCTCATTTTTTCCCATAGCCCCACCCACCCTACCACCCCCCCATATATATAAAATTTGTTTCCTTACTTTTTTGTTACAATCTCAACATTGTCCCCTTTCAC
>PVIR01018160.1:0-33806 GCA_004026965.1 Petromus typicus
GGGACTGAACCCCAGCCCTTGCACTTGGAAGGCAGGCACTGGAACCTCTGAGCTAAATCCTGGGCCCTATAATGACTATTCTAACTGGTCTGATGAGATATCTCACTGGGACTTCTATTTGCATTTCTTTAATTACTAGTGATACTAAGAATCTTTTCTTATACCTGGTAGCTCTTTTTTTTTTGAGACAGAGTCTCACTTTGTGGTTCAGGCTGGCCCTAAGCTCAGCCTCGAACTCACATCACAGCAATCCTCCTGCCTTTGCCTCTCGAATGCTGGGATTACAGGCCTGAGCCACCACGCCCAGCACTGTGGTATGTGGTGCTGGTTGCTGCTGGGCGTGAGTCTCCACACCCAGTATGGTATGTGGTTACCAGGGAATGGAACCCGGGTCCTTGTGCTTGCAAGACAGGCGCCAGAACCACTGAGCTAAATCCCTGGCCCTACCTGGTAGCTCTTTATGTGGTTACTTCAGAGAATTATTTTTCAAACACTTGTCCCTTTTTATTTTCCACTTCACTTTTAAGGAGGAGTTCTTTGTGTATTTAGAATATCAACTCCTTATTAGATGTGTGGTTTGCAAACAGTTTCTTCAAATCTGAGGTCATCTTTCTACTCTATCGATCACTTCCTTTGCCGTGCAGACACTTTTAGTTCGATACAATCCTGCTTGTCTATTTTTTGCTTTTGTTATGTGTACTATTGGTGTCATAGCCAAAAAACAAACAAACAAAAAAACCCAACAAAACAAAAACAAAAACAAAAACAAAAAACACTACCTAGGCCACTGTCATAAAAATTTACCCTTAAGTTTCCCTTTAGGAGTTTTACAGCTTTAGGTCTGTATTTGAATCTTGAAGCCTTTTAGAGTTGATTCTTAAGTCTAGTGTAAGACAAAGCTTACCTTCTTTGTTCTGCAAGAGCCGTCAGCCTTTCTAAGCACTATTTGTTTTAAGAGACTCTGCTTCCCCACTTGTGTTCTGGTCCCTTGAGTGAAGACGAGGGACTGTATATGTGCAGCAAGGAACATATAGACCAGGGAACCAGAAGTTCTCTCTGAATCATTGGTCAATATGTCTTTTTAATGCTGGTACTATAATTTTTTGATTACTCTAGTTTTGCAATATGTTTTGAAATTAGGAAATATGAAGCCTCTAACTTCGTTCTCAAGATTACTTTGACTGTTCTTGTTCTTTTGTGGTTTCATAAGATTATAAGTAAGTTTCCTTACTTTTTTGTTATAATATTATGAAATAAGAATTTTAGGATTGTGTTTTCTACCAATAAAAAAATGTTATGGGAGTTTTGATAGTGGTTGCGTGGAGCCTGTAGCTTACTTTGGGTTGTGTGAACACAGGACATCTTTCCATTTGTTTCTGTCTGTGTTAATCTCTTTCTCTGGCACCCTGCAGTTTTCAGTGTGTAAGTATGTGACCTCCTTGGGTAAGTTTATCCCTTAGTATTTTATTATTTTTTGATGTTATTACAATGGTACAATTTTTTAAAATCTTTATTGGTACAATGCATACACGCATCATGATTGCACTCCATAATGGGGATTTGTACCAGTATAAGACACAACTTAATTCTCATTTTTTCCCATAGTCCTACCCACCCTACCGCCCCCTCGTATACATAAAATTTGTTTCCTTACTTTTTTGTTATAATCTTATTATTTTTCCCCCTTCACCCTATTTTACATTGAGCATTTTCTATTTCACAATATATGATGTACAATTCTAGGACTCATTTACATCTTTATTTTCTCATACCAGAGAAAAGATGCGATATGTACCTATCTGTGCCCTATTTATTTCACTTATGAGGATATCCTCAAGGTATGTCCATTTAAATAGAAATGATTCAAACTTATCATTTTTTATGGAAGAGTAATATTCCATTCTGTAGAAGAACCACAGCTTTTTTATCCAGTCTCCAGTTGATGGACACTTGGGTTGTTTCCAAGATGTAGCAATCACAAATTGGGCTGCTATAAACATGGGTGCACATATGTCACTGTGATATGAGTCTTTTAATTCTTTCCTCTCTAAATAGTATTTATGTTAAATGTAGAAACAATGAAATTTTAAAATTTTGATCTTATTTTCTGTAATTTGATTAGATTCACCTCTGTCTTTAAGAATGTATGGAAGGATGTATGTGTCCTGAGACAGTGGCATTAAAGTTGGAATCCTAGTAGTGGCAAGTAAATGGTGACACTTGGATTGAATGTAGAGTTTAGTTTCTCTGAGGTTGAACAATTCCAAACAAAAAGGGAAAACGATCCTTACAGAAACAACCAATCTGCGTTTTGACAAAAGAATGTACTGCCAATGAAATTACATAGAGAAGAGAACAGCTTTCTTCTTGCATGAATGACAAAGGCTCAGATCAAAGTTTTGTTTTACTTAGTGTGTTCTGTACCATTGGGCTTAGCCAGGTGGACGGTGTTGGGAGGACATCTCTGATCTCAATGTGCAATGTGATGAGCATCTAACTGGGGATTGGTTGTGTAGAAGCTGTGCTTGAAGAAACAGACAAGGAAGGAACTGCAGCTCAGGGAGACTTCCAAGCTTCTCTTTCTGAGAGTGAGTTACCTAGGGACCTTCTTATTCTTTGTTAGCTCAGAACCTCAATGCATTCAGCAGCATAAAGTTGAGATCCTACTGGGGAGATAGAGGAAAGACATTTAGAGGTGTTGGGGAAGGCCCAGTGCTGATGAGTCTCAGCAGCTCTATCTTTGTGTGCTCCTTTCCCTCAGGATTTCATTTCCAAAGTTCTAGGTGTGGCAATGGGATTCCCTTTCTTTTAAAGAACATCACTCAGGCTGCCCAGCAGGTCATTGGCAGCGAGAGACCTGTTGCCTTGGAGCAGATGCTGCTGACTAAGAATAGATTTCTGAGTGTTTCTGGATGCCCGTGCACTGCTGTGCTACTCCAGTTTTCATGGCTGATCTGCTCTTATGCTTTCAGAGGAGGCTTCATAGCTCAGCAAGAACACAGGGCACATCAGCACAGGCCCTTCCCATGGACACAGGGAAAGAGTGTTGAGCTAGGCATCCTTGGGCTTTGAGTAAGCAGATCCAGGAGAGGCCTCTTACACCTCTCTGTCATGGAAGCTTCTTCAGGGTTCTCTGGAATCCAGTTATTCCAGATACTGGAATGATTAGACCTTTCCTGCTGGAGGGCAAACAACACAAGAATGTAGGCTGTGGAGCGAATCCTGGGGCCACCACTGCTGGTTTGTGGGGTTGTGTAAGTCACTTCATCGCTATCTCAAGTCTCCTCCATTCTCAGGTGGGGATCACTGTATGAAATGAGATGGGGGTTAGTAAACTACGTGTGGCCTCGCAGGAGGTGTTAAAAAAATACTAGCTCTCCTTTCCCTTTTAATGTCCATTTGCTCCCTGCTCCAGCAGAACATGGGTTAAAAGCGTGGAAAGAGCATTCAATATTCTCTGAGTCAGCCATCATTTACTTTCTCTTTTCTAAAGCATTACGTACAGCTCTTTCCTAAAAGGTAAAGAAGGCCCTAAGAAGATTAAATCGGCATGTAAATTTCAGCTTAGTTTAAAGCTAAGCCCCTTAAGAAACCTTTATTTGCTGAGAAGCTCTAGCCTGTAGCAAGGGCTCAGGCACAGCTGCTCTGTGCTGGTACACAGGCAGGGCAGCCAGAGGCTGCGTGGCTTAGCGTGCCGGCTCTCAGGCCGGAGAGAGCAGAATCACCTGAAGGGTTAAAGGGTTTTGAGGGAAATGTGTGTGTGTGTGTATGTGTATGTGTGTGTATGTGTGTGTATGTGTGTGTGTGTGTGTGTGTGTGTGTGTATGTGTGTGTATGTGTGTGTGTATGTGTATGTGTGTGTGTATGTGTGTGTATGTGTGTATGTATGTGTGTGTATGTATGTGTGTGTATGTGTGTGTATGTGTATGTTTGTGTGTATGTGTGTGTGTGTATGTGTGTGTATGTGTGTGTATGTGTGTGTGTGTGTGTGTGTGTGTGTGTGTGTGTGTGTGATCTTACAGGTTTCCGGGGGACCACAGTTTGAGAAGCAGTGCTGCTTGGGAAGAGGTGGACAGGCAGCTGTGATTACTGGGTTCTGGGTCTATCTTGGTCTCAGAGCTGGCTGATCCTAGAGAAGACAAACTTCAGAAGACAAACTTCCCCACTGCCCAGCAATGGGCAGAAGAGGCGAGTGGGCAAAAGTATAATTTATAGCGGAGATCTGTAATTCTTTTGTCTTTTTGTTTCTGTAGTGGGTAACATGTCAGACTCTGTTACAACCAAGAGAAGGCTCAGGGTCAGTATCTGGTCATATCTGTAATCATTCAGAATGTTTGGCACACAGGTTGGACAAATTTGGCTTAGGGGCTAAAATCATGTTTTAGTTCTGGAAACCTTACAGCAGGTCCTCACTCTGCCTCTCTAGGTGATCTTTCAGTTGTTTGCCCAAGTCTGAGCCTCAGTTTGTCCATTTGTGAAATAGGAACAGAGCCTGTACCTATGTCATAAGGCTGTTGAATAGCAGATGAGGTGATTCATGTAGAGTCCCTTGTGGCTTTTTACTTCCTATTAGCTATTTTTTTAAAAAAAAAATCTATTTCTAAAATTCTGTGATGTGCTTTTTGTGCCCGTTCTGTATGTAATTGGAATAGAGATAAACCTCTTCAGTGTTTGGAAATGTGAAAACATGTTTTTGCCTGACAGTGGGGAATGCTCTAAAGAATGCATTTCAACCTTCAATGGACCTAAAGGTCACCTGAGAACCTCGCCGAACTCCAACTCAGTAGGTCTGGCTGGGGCTCAAGACTCTGCATGTGGAGACAGATTCAGGTGGTGTTGGCCCTTCCTGCAGGGCCCTGGGCTCTGAGTAGGAAGGCTTGGCTCTGTGGCTCTTCAACTCGGTTGCACATTAGAGTTGCTTGAGGAGCTTTTAAAATGGACCAGCCAGACCTTAAATAAATAAGCCCCAAGCCCTGCGGGGTGGGAAGTACATCTCACAGCTGAAGGTTCCGGAGACTCCAGTGGGCACACATGTCTGAGGGCCACTGCTCTGCAGAACTGGCTGCCCAGCGGGGCTTAAAAACAGCGTGGCCCGCGTCTCAGTGTGGAGTGCTCTGATTTGGCTCAGGGGCGGCCTGAGCACAAATATTTTTGAAAGCTCCCAGCAGCAGTTTGAGAACCACTCTCTAACGTCTGGAGCCCTGTCCAGTAAGGCACAGGGGAAAGTAGGATTGACTTGTGTTCCACAAGATTGAGGTAATAAATTTTCCTTCAGCTGGTGTCCCTTTATCTAGGTGATTTGCACTGAAATAGCGCTGAAATAAGAACTTTAAAAATACTCTTTATTTTAAAGGCAAAAGCCTATTCAACATGTGTGTGGAGGAAGCTGTGTTAGCTGGCACCTCAGAAATAGGCCCAAGAGGCAGAGCACTGAGCTCCCAATCCCTCTACCCCTGCCTCAGTGTGACCTTGGAGAATCTGTTTATGTTTATGTTTTCACAATTTCTCATTTGCAAAACTTGGCTAATCCTACAAAGTGACCACAGGATGGTTCACGGTCAGCTGCAGCTTCAAAACACTCCTGCTGCAAATCTCCCAAGCTGCTCTCAACTGCGCTCTCAAGTTTGCCAGTTGTGCAGAGTCTTAAAAGTTGGTCACATGTTAAACCCTCATCTTCCTTCTCTCGCTCTCTTTTAATGGAGCCAATTCCTTCCTGTTCAGTTCACATAAAGTTTAGGCTTAATGTACCCCAGAGATGAGAGAAATCAGAAGAGGGAGGAAATGAGTTTTTTAAAGTCATAGCATGATGCCTAGCAGGATCAGTCTGCTCCTTGGCCCTTCAGCAGAGAAGCCACAGGACAGAGACTGGTCGGTCACGTCGGACGGCAGTTGGGTATCAGGGCCACCCTGCAGCAGGAGGAGCCAGAAGTGTTGCGGGCAGTGGCTTTATGCCGTGGGGCCAGGCTCGCCTGGGCAGCTCTGCAGCCCATGAAGACTGAGCCATTGAGGCAGATGGGGCCCAGGGCTCATGTCTGCCACATTCTCCTGGTAAGCCTGACACTGGCCAGGCTCTGGGACTGAGAACCCCTGTGAAGTCACTGCCTTCCATTGATATTCTTGGGGTCTTTCCAAACATGTGCCTGCAGCACCCAAAGCAGTACTTCTCTCGGGTGTGGAAGCATCCTGTCAGCGCGCCAGCAGTGGTTGTGTACTTACACAACCGGAGGCCAGTGCACAGTGCCGCAGGGTGGATGTCAGAGAGGTTCACAGGCCACCCCTGCCTCACCTTGCGCTTGCTCACCGGGAGGAGTGAGAGCGGGAGGAGAGCTCCCTGCTGGAGACCCGGCTTGTTCTGGAAAGTCGGGCAGGGGCAGGCCCCGGGGCGGGGCTGTGTCCTCATCCTTCTCATCCTCAGGGGACGGGAATACTGTGAGTCCCCACCTTCCCCCGCCAGGCTCTAAGAACAGCAGTGTGACCTTCTTGCCTTTGATGCAGCTGCCCAGGAGCTGCTTGAAACTTTGATGTGGTGGTTGGGGCTAAGGAGCTTGGGAGACCCTGGGCTGGGAGCCGGGAGGCGGGGAGGGCTGCTGGGGGCCATCAGCACACACTTCAGGCCACTGCTATACCTGAGCTTTTTGAAAGGGGCTCATACATTTTTGTTTCCCTGGCACTTAGCATGCGGTTCAGAATATAGTAGTCAGGGATTTAAGAAATGCTTGGTCATCTCAATAGATGTGGAAAAAGCATTTGACAAAATCCAACATCCATTTATGATCAAAACCCTGCAGAAAATTGGAATAGATGGTCTGTATCTCAAACTAATCAAAGCTATTTATGAGAAACCAACAGCCAGCATTATCCTAAATGGTCAAAAACTGAAACCTTTCCTGCTAAGATCAGGTACAAGACAAAGATGTCCACTTTCACCACTTCTGTTCAATATTGTGCTGGAAACATTAGCCATAGCAATTAGGCAAGACAAAGAAATAAAAGGAATAAATATAGGAAATGAAGAAGTTAAACTGTCATTATTTGCTGACGACATGATACTCTATCTAGAGGATCCTAAAAACTCAACCAAGAGACTGCTAGACCTAACTGCCAAATTTAGTAGTGTAGCTGGATACAAGGTTAATGCTCAAAAATCATTAGCCTTCATATACACAAACAACAGATTCACTGAGCAAGAAATTGGGGAATCAATCCCCTTTACAGTAGCAGCCAAAAAAAGAGAAATATCTAGGAATTAATCTAACAAAGGAGATGAAAGACCTCTACTGTGAAAATGACAGCACTCTGAAAAAGGAGATAGAAGAAGATACCAGGAAATAGAAAGACATGCCTTGTTCCTGGGTTGGAAGAATCAGTATCGTCAAAATGGCTATACTCCCACAATTATACAGATTCAACGCAATCCCGATTGAACTCCCAAAGGCATATTTCACAGATCTAGAGAAAAAAATTCAGAAATTCATCTGGAATCACAAAAGACCTAGAATAGCAAAAGCAAGTCTAAGCAATAAGGACATGATGGGGGTATTATGATCCTCAACTTGAACCACTACAAAGCCACTGTGATAAAAACCACATGGTACTGGCAAAGCAACAGACCTAAGGACCAGTGGAGTAGATTAGAAGATCCAGAAACAACTCCAGACACACTAAGCTATCTCATTTTTGACAAAGGAGCCAAATACCCTCAGTGGAGGAAGGATAGCCTCTTTAACAAATGGTGCTGGAAAAACTGGACTTTAACCTGCCAAACTCTAAAGCTAGGCCTATCTCTTTCACTGTGTACTAAAATAAAATCAAAGTGGATTAGGGACCTAAATATTAAAGCAGGCACACTAAGCCTGCTACAAAACAGGTTAAGTAAAACTCTTGAAGACATTGGTTTGGAGAAAGATTTCATGAACAAATCCCCCATAGCACAAGAACTGGTAGAAGAAATGGATAAATGGGATCTCATCCTATTGAGAGGTTTTTGCACAGCAAAAGAAACCACCAGCAAAGTGAAAAGGCAGCCAACAATATGGGAAAGAATCTTTACCAGTCGCCTCTCAGAAACAAAGGCTACTATCTAGAATATATAAAAGGCTCAAAAAAAATCAATCCACCCAAATTTAAAGACCCAGTTCAAAAATGGGCATCTGAAATGAACAGACACTTTTCAGAGGAAGAAATAAAAGCAGCTAAGAAGCATATGAAGAAATGTTCAACATCACTAGTTATTTGAGAGATGCAAATAAAAATAACATTAAGATTTCATCTCACTCCACATAGAATGGCTGCCATTTCAGAATTAGCCAGCAACAAATGTTGGCGAGGCTGCGGAGAAGAAGGAACCCTTCTCCACTGCTGGTGGGAATGTAAACTCGTACAACCCCTGTGGAGAACAGTTTGGAAATTCCTCAGAAAGCTAGGATTGGAGGTCCCATTTGACCCAGCCATCGCTCTGCTAGGTATATACACACAAGAATTAAAAGATTCATATCACAGTGACATATGTGTACCCGTGTTTATAGCAGCTCATTTTGTGATTGCCACATCTTGGAAACAACCCAAGTGTCCATCAACTGGAGACTGGATAAGAAAGTTGTGGTTCTTCTACAGAATGGAGTATTTCTCTGCCATAAAAAATGATGAGTTTGAATCATTTATACTTCAATGGACATACCTTGAGGACATCCTCATAAGTGAAATAAATAGGTCACAGATGTGTAAATACCATATCTTTTCTCTGGCATGAGAAAATAAAGATGTAAATGAGCTCTAGAATGTATGTTATATATTGTGAAATAGAAAACACACAAAGCATAATGGAGTGAAAGGGGAAAAATAATGAGATTATAACAAAAAATAAAGGAAACAAAGTTTATGTATCTAAGGGGCAGGGGTGGTAGAGTGGGTAGGGCTATGGGAAAAAATGAGAATTAAATTGTGTCATATACTGGTACAAATTCTCATTGTTGAGTGCAATCATGATGTGTATATGTAATGTACCAATAAAGATTTCAATTAAAAAAAAGAAATGCTTGTCAGAGAAATGAATGGATGAAATGGCAGAAATATGTAACATAAAGTAGTGCAGAGGTGCCAAGGGATGCTAGAAAACAGAAAGGAGGTGATATTGAGGGAGAGAAGTGGATGAAGCACAGTGTTGAGATCAATAAATGCTGATGGACAGAAGTAAGGGCTGAAAAAGCCCCCGAGGGAGGCAAAGAGAAGCTGGGATTCCCGAGTGAGGTTTGTGTGGACCGGGGATGACGAGAGGTCCCTGGAACAGCCAGAGAAAAAAGTGGAGAATGACAGGAAAGAAACAAGGGCAGAGGGAAGGTGGAGATGGAGGAGGAGTGGAGGGCCAGGAAGAACAGGGTGGGGCAGGCCTCTCCCGTGCCAGTCGGGTCAGTCTCACTCCTGACTGAGTAGAGCGGCGACTATGCGTTTCTGGAGGAGAGACCGTGTTAGTCAGCATTCTGTCACTGACAAAATAGCTGTGAAAACCAGGTTAGAAGGAAGAAGGACTTCATCAGGCTGTGGCGGCTGAGGTTTCAGTCCATGGCGGCTCGGTCTTGCCCCTGACTCTGTGGTGGGGCAGAACATCAGGGAGGAGAGTGCGCTGCAGAGGGAGCAGTTCTCCTCATGGTGGACAGGAGGCAAAGAAAGAAAGAGAGGGGAAGGGGGCAGACTTCCTATGCCCCTACAAAGTCATCCCCAGTGACTTCACTTCCTTCCACTAGATCCTTCCTCCTAAAATTTCTAGCACTTTCTAATATTGCTATGGTTGGCAGCTAAGCCTTTAGAACATGGCCCTTGGGGGACATTTAAGATCCAAACCGTGAGAGTGACTTTAGGCCCGAGGAAGGAAGAGTGTGAGAGAAAAGCAAGAGCCATACAAGTGAAGTGGGTCACTGTCAAGAAGTGTCACGTTTCGTGGAAGTGGATGTTTTCAAACTGCATAATCCTCCTTATCCTCAACAAGACAGGAGAGTCCCTCCTACATCACAAATCCACCTCAGCTAAGCCCAGACGTCCTCTGCTAATACCACAGACACCTCCTTGGCAGCCGGCCCTGCCCTCCCCTTCCCGCCTGTCACGCCCTGCCCTTCCCCTGCAGAGGCACAGCTAGATTTCCAGACATTTCCTTTCCTGATTTCCTGAGTGACACAAGGGCTCCTGGCCACCTTCCTGTCTCCACGGACCCTCCGCCCTCGAGGGCCAATATTCGCAGCCTTTGTGCAAATGAGAAAGTGGGGTGGGGGGGCTGTGGCTCCTGCCTATGAGTCAGAGTAAGGTACAGGTGAGAGAGAAGGCGCAGAAGCAGAGCTCCCTCTGAGCAGCTCTGTGTGAGTGTAGGGCAGGAGGTGGAGGTGACTTCTGAGGACAGTGTGGAAGTGGGGGCTAAGAGGTTGTAGGGTGTGGGGGTGGAGAATGTCGGCCATGGAGGTGCTGGGAAGCTTTCTGGGGAAAGTTTTTCATAGAAAGTGACATCTGAACTGAGGTTTTCAAGATGGGAAAATGTTTCCCTAGTTCCAGGTTAGTTTTTGTGAGGGAAGAGGGGAGGGGTCTTGGAGGGGTTCGGGAGCATATGCAAAGGGGCAGAGGTGTGAAGAGTGATGCTCAGTGTTGCGGGGTGGGCGAGTGGTGGGATGAGGTCAGAACAGGGAGAAAGGGCCTGGCGTCTGGTTCAAAAGCAAGGGCAAGACACTGAGATCTGCATGTGATGATTTCTTTGGACATGTCCTGTTATGTTTCTTACTATGAGCAAACTAGGTCTCAGAGACAGTTAACTAGTTCTCACATAGCTAATGGTGGAACTGGAACTTGACTTCCCATTGTCCAGTCATCTCAGGTCTGGATGACCTCTGTGTGAGATTTCCTGTTCAGAACTTACTAAACCCTGTCACCTTCATCTCGAGCCACAAAGGACTTAGCTTCAGATCAGCACAGATAGTGCCCTTGATCCCCCTATAGAGGAGGTTTAAACATCTGTTTCCTCTGCTTTTTAACAGACAGACTTTATTCATTCCAGGCTGATCTTTAGAAAACTAAACCAAGATATCCCACTGGGAATTTGTTGGTATCAGTTTTCAGAAAACATTTATACTGGATGTCAGCTGAATTAGAAGAGGATATAAGAGGTCTCCTAGGTCCTTGCAGGAAAACAGCAATTACAGCCAGTTCTTAGTCACCCACTGGAATGGTTGATGAGTAAGCTCAGCAGTGGTCATTGGTTTTGGTCTTTCTGCCACATAAGTTTATGTGAGGTTTTCTTGTGGTAACAGGATGGTGTTTCTTCAGTGGCTTCTTTTCTTTTTCCTTTTCCTGTCTCCTGTCCATAGGTGAGGCTTTACTGGGGAGATGGCCTCTGGAGACGAGAGATGGACATGAGCTCTGCATATCCAAACTATGTAGATTTTCTTTCTATCTCTGGATGGCTGAACCATTCAAAAGTCCTCAGCTTTCTGCCTGAGCCTAGGAAATGCCTTTGTTTGAGGTCATCAACAGCAAACATAAGGGTAGACAGGAGAAGGCATCCTGAGTCTAAGACAAGGAGCTGAGACAGGAGCCTGGAGCTTCTCAGTCCTCTGGAGATTCATGAGAGAGAACCTTGAGGATAAAGGGAATGTTTTTGCCTTGTTTAGACTGCTTTAATCTTGATGACATTCAAGCCTTGGATGGAGAACTGTTTTCAAATTGACCGAAGTGATAAAAGTCTGGCTAAAGTTGGCTTGTAATGAGACACCCAATATCTGCCAGCAGAGAGGTCAACAAACCTACTCTCACCACTGAGAAGGCTGAGTCTCTCAGAAGTTTCTCTCAGTAAAGATAATGTAAATGATAACAATTCTCCCCAAAAGGTTTCCTCTCACATTCAAAAATCTAACTTTTGTTAATACTTTTAAAAGGTTAGTTTAACATCCACTTTTTCTTCTAGAGCATTCCTATTAAAATTTAATTCTGTGGTATTAGGACTTAAATATATAGATCTTTCGAAGAATTGACTATTCACTTACAAGGCCAGGTGAAGCGCACCCCCCACCGCTGGTCCAGCGCCTCCTACTGGTAACAGCCTACTCTGTACTCAACTTCATAGTCAACCAATTGAAGCCAGTCTTTGGATAACTATTTTGAAGAACACTTTTACATTTTATATCTGATTCTGCAGCAGATATAAAATTATTAATTTATTGGATCAAGAAAAACAGTCCATTTTAATGTGCTCTGCTAACAAGTCAAAAATATCAGCTTTTATGTTAATAGCTGTTTGTTAAAGAAATGTAAATACCAAGTGATGTAAGCCATTGGGTAGGATGGGAAAGGGAGGTTTGAGGAAAAAATTTTCAAAAGGGCTGCAAAGATTTTCCTCTCTTCTTTTCACTACGTTCTAGCAAGTGACTCCACTCTGTCTCCTCGTCCCCCTCACTGAGTCACACTTTGTGAGGCCTCCGCTGCGCTCTTTGATGATGGTGGCAACAGACATTCTGAGTGGAAGCACTTTATTTGGTTTCTTCTTGACAGTCATGTAAGGTGGACAGCACAGCTACAGATAAGATCCGAGAAGTTAAGTAAGTTTCTGTGTCACTCAGCTCATAAGTGATAGAAACTAGGACTGGAACTGTTGTCTGTCTGACCTTAAAGTTGGAAGGCAATCGCTGTCCTTATAAAAATTTATGACCTGATGGCTTTCATTGTCTTTTAGGCAGGATTACTAGGCAAAGGAAAGAGAAAGAAAGAGAAAGGCTGACAGAAAGAGAAAGGCTGGGGAAGAGTCTGCCTACAAAATGGAAATGCTATGTAGAGTGTAACGGTTTCAAGGAAATCTTTTAACAAATTCGATGGATGTAGTTAGTGGAGGTCAATTCTATATGAACTGCGTGATTGAAACTAACTGCCTATTGCGTCATAAAGAAAGAAATGACTGACGATGACAAGAACTCTGTCACTGACTGGAGTCCCTGGCTGAAAACATGGTGTGAGCCACTGAACTGTCTCTGCTGCTTTCTTTCCTGGCCGGTCTCCACTTCTCAGCTGTCAAGCTGTGGAGGAGAATGCTTGCTATGTGTCAGATTTATACTTCCTTCAGAGTGGACAAAACAGTCTAGTAAAGCTTCTTTTTGTGGTATTCTCTACTTGGCAGTTTAATCAGATTATGAACATTTGTTTTTTCTCTTTGTGTATATGATCTGAAAAAGCATAAAAATGGAATGAATTAAAACATTCTAAAATGTGAGACTGAAAAATATGGACACCATTCCCCTTATTGTCCCAATCTAGACTCACTTCTTGAAAAAAGACTTTACATGCCTTCAAGGGAGATTGTGGGAAGCCGAATCAGTTCCACTGCACAGGAAAATGGGTTGGTTGGCAGACTTGGGGCCCCAGAAGAACTGGCTGCCTCTGCCTCACTCTGGTATGCACACACGTGTCAGCCCCTGACTCACCTCTCAGATAGCAGCTAAACTCCTGGCCAGACTGGTGATCCTGCTGCTTCTGATTTTCTACTAGTATCTCCAAAAAGGGTAACATTTGGATCTATCCCTGACAGTTGTGTGAGAGTTAAATGAGATAGTCCATGTCGAATGTTAAATATTGTATGTGGCTTTCAGTAAACACCCAAGAATTGACTATTGTTGTATCTTTGCAAACACTTTCACTTGACTATCAGCTTCATGAAGGCTAGGACAGTGCTTTCTTTGATAAATCACCAGGGCCAGGCACAGTGAGAGGGACATGGCAGAAGCTTGATAAATACCTGTTAAACAAATACAGTCAGTCCTCATATGCATGGGTTAGGCACCATGGATTCAATGAACTCTGGGTTGAAAATATTTAAAAAATATAGTGTATATTGTGCACATGTACAAAATTGTTATTATTCCCTAAACAATGCAATATCATAATTATTGACACAGCACTTACATCAAGTAGTATAAGTAATCTAGACATGATTTGAAGCACATGGGAGTGGGACTGGGGTATAGTTCAGTGGTAGGAAACTTGCCTAGTATGTGCAAGGCCCTGGTTCAATCCCCAGCACTGCAAAAATAAGTAAATATTCAGAAGGTAGGTTATATGTAAATACTGTGGGTTTTTATATAAGGCATTTTAACATCTGCAATTATTTTATCCATGAGGGCTATTTCGAAACTAATATCCTGTACTGAGTATAAAACCTGACCCAAGTTAATAGCATCTGCTGAGTGGGATACTGTGTGGTGTGATCTCTCTGTTTGTCTTCTTATATCTGAAAACAATGTCCACACTTTAGCCAGAGTGATGGCTCTAAAATACAAGTAGTATGTTCATTGCTTCCTTAGTATAAAATCGACTTCTGGAACAGGATGAACTTGGCTCCTGCACTCTGATCTCTGCTCTGCCACAGCCATGTCTTTCCCTGCTGCTGGCCTTGCTCAAATGTGCTTTCCTTTTTCTTTCTTCCCTCTTCTCTGCTGGCCTGTACACCTGCAAAGTTCTTCTTCCATTTGCATCTGGGCATTCACATCTCATTAGGAATCTCACTTCCTCAGGCAGGTTCTTCCCCTCTCTCTTCTAAGTCATACTGACCTATTCCTTCTACTCCGTTTTCTTCTGTAGTGTCATAGTCTCTTCTTTCTAACAGAGGTTAGCTCAGTGACCTGCTGGCATAGGCTCTGTTGAGCAGGTGGACCTTTTTCCTACTCTGTATTCAGTGGCTTCACATTGGCAGATTAGCATCATCCTTGAGGGAGTATTTACACCATGGGAACTGGCCTATGCTTCAAAACCATTTTACTTTTCTCCAGATAACTGGTTGTTAAGCATTTATGTGCCCCCATCAGTTGGTCCTATAAGAGGAGGGGCTGTCCCAATCTGTCCCACAAAGCTTGGCTCAAAATATAGCTCTATAAATATTTACAGAATTAAAAGAACATAAATCAAAATGTTCATGGTGGCCATATGATCTGTGCCTTATACATATGTGATATTTCATCTTGATAGTCACCTCATGACATCAATATTGCATCCTTTATTTTTCATATGAAAAAATTTAAAACATTCATCAGTTCATGCTTGCGGTTCATAATGACTGACTATATTTATTGTGGGGACCTGGTACATGTAGCTAACACACTCAAATTCTTATTTTAGTCTGCTATCCCTGCCATTCCTCCCTGCTCCTTCCAACTCTAGGTTCCCTTTCCATTTGTAGGAACTCTCTTTCCAGTTTTTTTCTTCAGTTCTGTTATGGTTTGGGTCTAGATGTGCTCCAAGGCCTCATGTGGTCACCAGGATTTTTTTTTTTAAGGTTTTTTTGAGACAGGGGTTTCGCTTTGTGGTTCAGGCTGGCCCTGAGCTCAGTCTCAAACTCACATCACAATCCTCCTGCCTCTGCCTCCCGAGTGCTGGGATTACAGGCGTGAGCCACCACGCCCGGCACTGGTATGTGGTATTGGTTGCCGCTGGGGTGAGTCTCCACACCCAGTATTTTTATGTGGTTACCAGGGATTGAACCCGGGTCCTTGTGCTTGCAAGACAGGCGCCGGAACCACTGAGCTATATCCCCGGCCCTGGTCACCAGGATTTTTGAGAAGTGGCTGAATCTACGGTGTGTGATGCTGGGATTAAGGGCATGTGATTCCTAAACCAGTACGTGAATCGGTTTCAGCCATCCTTATCCCAGTCGTCTGGGTAAGATAAAAGAGCCCAAAGACATTGTTAAGATTCCTTTGGTGGCTTGCTTTTGTTGTTTTCTGTTGTCATGATCTCTTGCTTCCCTGCCTTACAGCCACCCGATTACAGACTGAAACCTCTACAAACTGTGAGCTAAATAAACCTTTCTCTTTTTTACATTGAGTGTCAAGTACTTTGTTTCAACAAGGAGAAAAGTAATGAACACAAATTCTCTCTCTGTCTCTGTCTCTGTCTCTTTCTCTTTTATTTTAGTCTTAGCAAAGTAAAGTGGTTCCTACAGGTCACAAGATGAGGAGGCTGGAGATCCGTAGGCCTGCACACAGGGTTCAGCTCCAGGCTCCTGCCTTCTGCTCTTTGCTGCCTATACCCATGCTCTCTTCAGCCTGGCATAGGTCTTGGAATAAGACCTACATAGTGTCTGTCCATGAGCTAACTGCTCCACTGGCATCATTTGCTTTGCTGCTGGCCTTGTAATGACAGGCAGGTGGCTGCCTGCTCACTTGGGGCTGGATCAGGGTGAACCCTGCCATTGAGGACACACCTGTGGCCTGCCAGGTGAAGGACATGACACAACAGAGAAGAGCTGTGAAGCTTCTGATGCCCCAGACCTGTGACTCCACAGTAAAATAATCAGCACTTCCTATATATTTAGGGGACTTTTCTATTTTAGTGCTGAAGGGGAATTCTTAAGATTCCTGAGAGTTTGGGGCAAACTGGAATGGCTGATCACCTAGTTGGCTACATAAGCTGAGAATACTAAGGCCTAAGATCATAAGAAGAAAGGGAATTTCACAGGGGTCTGAAAGCATAGCATCCACTCCCTGAAGTGGGTACTTTGTCTCCTCCAGCTTCTCCCCACCTGCTGGCTCTGCAGCCCCATCTAGGTGAGTGCTCAGGACTGAGAACAAGCAATTCCATTTCTCTAAGCCTCTGGTTACATGTCTATAAAACAGAGATAATGAGGACCAAATTCATAATTTGTGGGGCTCAGTTCAAAGTAAAAATGTGGTGATCCTTGTTTAAGAATTATTAAGGATTTCAAGATGGTGGCTGCAAGCATTAAACCCAGTCACAGATTTAGAGCTGCTAAGCTCTGTGGAGATTTCCTACAATCCCTGTTCACACATCTATAAAATAGAGATAATGAGGATCAGCCTTGTAATTTGTGGAACTCATTTCAGAATGAAAATGTGGGGATCTTTGTTTAAAAATTCTTAAGGATTTCAAGATGGTGGCTGCCAGGTCTTCAATCAAGAACAGAGCTCCAAGAGTGGGTCTGTGCGGGTCTTAGGCCCAGATGATTCTCATGGAGCAGAATTGTGTGGGTTAAGTGGGGCAAAGCACGAGCAGCATTAAAGCATGTGCCTGGCCTGGAGTGGACGCTTCCCAAAGGTGACGGTGCCTGAGGTCTGGCCTTGCTCCCTTGCCTCACTGGCCTTTCCCAGAATAGACATCTGAATTTCTACCTTGATGCTCACACATCAGATCTTCTGTAAGTCACTTCAGCTTCTCTTGGCTCAATTTTTCTTCCCTATAAAACACAGGGATTGCAGAAAATCTCCAAAGAGCTTACAAGCTCTAAATCTGTTTTGGCCAACTCCGTGACATTTATACATATGAGAAAGGTCTTAATGTTCTTTGGAGAGCAGTTTCTCCCTTCTTGGGTTTGCTGAGATTCTATTCAGACTTCAAATTCTATTCTTATGAAAGAGCCTCTCTCTCTAACCCTGAATACATCAATCAAGGGTTCTTAGATTATTTCTAAAGTTCCTTTAATTCAAAGGTCAACCCATTTTACACATGAGCAGTCGAAGGCTTGAGAAGGCTGAATGACTCACCTGGGGCCACATAATGAGGCAGAGGGGAGGCTGCAGGAAACAAAGGCAGTACCTCTGCAGCATTTTATGATTTTGTTCCTGGTTAAGGAAACATCAGGGGGTATCTTCATGATTTTACTTTGCAATTATTCTTCCTTGAATAATTTCTCATAAAAATAAATGGGGGAAGTAGAAAAGCAAAAGAGTTACTTTTCATTTAGGCTTGCTGTAAGGCTTTTTTCAAAATATGCTTGTCTTTTTTTTTTTTTTCCCCCTCAAATATGGCCACCTGATCCAGCCTGGGTTTTATGATTTCTCATTAGTTTTTTTTTTTTTTTTTTAAGTAAAGATAAGTGTTTCCTTTCTTCCTCGTTAAAGGCAGGATTTTCAAGACTTTTCTTCTTATGTTTCTGTACTTGGGTGAATAAGCAGATGTTCCTTTAAAATAGCATTTTCTTAACCTTTTGTTACCTCAAGTGTTCTCTTGGGAATATCTAGTCATCCCCTCAAAAGAAAAGCCTGGAAAGAGGGAAGGAATGTTCTCAGCCTACGTCAGCTCCCCAGGAATTCCCATGGGTCCTTTCCATGTGGCGTCTGCTCATGTGAGTGATTGGAGATATTTGAGATTTTCCTAAGAGTGATAGTTAAAGGGGATAAAAGTCTCTGTGTCCCCCAAGATCCTGTTGCTCTCTAAAATTGTACCCACCCCATCTGCTAGTCCTTTCAAAGCTGGAGCCATCTCTAAAATTACTTTTAAAGTAATTTAGTTTTTAAATTTATTTATTTATTTATTTATTTATTTATTTTTTGAGACAGGGTCTCGCTTTGTAGTTCAGGCTGGCCCTGAGCTCAGCCTCAAGCTCACATCACAGCAATCCTCCTGCCACTGTCTCCCAAGTGCTGGGATTACAGGCGTGAGCCACTACACCCAGCACTGGTATGTGGTCCTGGTTGCTGCTGGGCGTGAGTCTCCACACCCAGTATTGTATGTGGTTAACTAAGGACCAAACTCAGGTCCTTGTGCTTGCAAGACAGGTGCTGGAACCACTGAGCCAAATCCCCGGCCCCTAGTTTTTAAATTTAATGTTGGACTTTTTACATGAAGTGGCCCAAGGCCAGCCAACGTTGGGAATGATTATGATTTATCTTTTATTTTTTGTGGTTCTGGACATTGAAATTTGGGGTGCTCTACCACTGAGCTAAAGACCTTGTCCACTTTTTTTTAAAGATAGGTTCTTGATAAGCTGCACAGTTTGGACTTGAGAAATCCTCCTGCTTCAGCTTTCCAAAGTGCTGAGATGTTACAGGCATGTGTTACCACGTCTCTCTTGATCTTACCCTTTTCAGGCTTGCACTTTTTTTAGTTTGATTCAGTTTATCTGCTGCAGTGTTGCTGAATGAGAGGCACCACAGTCCCCTGGAAAGGGCTTCTGGGGACCCCGTCAACCCCCATGGACCTCTAGGACACCAACAAATTTTCTCCATTTTCAAGCAGCTTAGAAAGGAAGCCAGGGGCTTAGGCTCTAAGGAGGTGGGGATTTGACAGTCCAGCTGGAGTCGGCCTGCAGCTGAGCTCTGTAAACTAAGAACAGTTTCTGGTGGGCATTTTTTCTCCTTTCCCATCTAGCTCTGTAATAATCTCTTCTTTAGGACAAAGTCACGTAAATCTGGGGCTGCTCCGAATTTATAGCTGGTAACAAGCCAACACCAGCGCTGAGATGCTTGGAGTGAAACGCGGGGGTGGTGTGGCCTTTATAAAACAAGACCAGAAAGTCTTACACATTTTTCTTTTTAAAATCCTGATTTAGAATCTAAGTTTGCACCAAAGTAGAAATGGACACTTTCTACTTCCTGCCTTCTCTCCTGACTAACAGGATGCAATCTACTTTTAGAAGTTTTCTGCAATCATTGAAAAAGGTAGGGGGGAGCCTGTGCTAAAGGGCCAAGGAGAGTCATGGTCAGGATCGTGAGTGCAGGAAGGAAAGGGAAAGAACAGGAGCATCCAGAAGTACGGCGCCTGGAGGCCTCGCACTGCTCATTGTAAGTGTAAACGCTGAGAAACTCAGGTAGCCATAATCTTCATAAACAGAAAATTAGAGTATTTAAATTTTAGAAAACTATTCTGGACTTCAACTCAGAGCTCCGATTATCCTTGATTCCAATTGGATTGTTTATCTGGGAGGATGTTGGATGTCCTCAGGCCTGGCATTGTAGAGATCAGGAAATAGGAGCCCAGCAAGGTCAAGTTGAGTTGCTCAAGGTTGTGAAAGGGAAGAACTCTATGTAAACAACTGTTTCCAGGGAACTTTTTCCCAACTAGCTCAGCCAAGACTAAAGTGACTTTTGACTCCACACAATTATGGAAATGGGGGTCTTTTCCTTAAGCATCCATCCGCTCTACAGTAATTGGTCTTGGTCTACTGCCTGGTTCACAGCACTGAGGCCTCCTCACAGCTGCCCAGCAGCTCTTGTTTGTGTGGGTGGATTTATTCTTCAGTAATAAAGAGAAAGGTGTCTCATGCCTCAGCAGAAAAAAGTGAAATATTCCTGACAGCCCGAAAACAACAATCATGTAACTTGATATCTAGATTTTGATAAATTTTGTCTCCTAAGCAAAATAGAGATTTTACATCCCCTGTGATGTGAAAGATACATTTTTTTGGTTTTAGGATCAGAAATAGTCATTAAAAAATTAATACGGCTGCTTTGCCAGCTGGTTATGACCCTATCTTCTGGTAATTGGAATAAAAACATTTAAATGTCATACTACTATCCTATATTTGCACAGGTCTTAAAAGTTTATATGATTTTTCAAACACATCATGTCATGTGTTTGAAACACATTTTGTGAGAAATATGCTCCCCTTTCTACAGATAAGGAAATTCAAAGCACAGGGAAGAAAGATTTGCTGATGAGTACACCACTAAATAGCAGATACGAGGCTTGAGCGCAAGACATCTTCCTCTTATTCAGAACGCTTTCAGCCATGTGAAAGTTCAGCTTTTCTGGCTACGAGCCAGGTGAGAACAGATTTCCCTTCCCTGTAGGATGGGTGCTTCTACTTCCAGTCACTATACCATTAACCATGAAAACTGAGTGATGATGACAGAGGATGAGGACCAAGTGCAGTTGTAGTAGAAGCCGGTGAAATCTTAGGTCTTACTGCGTACCATAAAACATTGGAAAAATTCCTGTTCTCTGTCACAATGTGTTTTCTTAGTGTAGGTCTCATTATGCTGTCAATGGTGGGGAGAGGAAATGTGTTCTCAATGTTTCTTTGTTTCTGTAAGATGCTCTGGCCGACTTTACCCCCATGTGTTCTGGACAGTGCCTTAAACATCATGAGAAAGAAGAATGAGGACTGCAGGTCCATATTGCAGTTTTTCTAAGAGCTTCCTGAAACCAATTTTAAAAAATATTTTAGAAATGCATTTCACTTTCCTACCCAGTGGGTAAAAATTCAGATGATTAAGTCCTTTCCAGAGATATAAGTATTTTTGTCTATTAGAAACATAAAACATAAAGCTTAGGTTTTCATAGAAGAACAAAGCTCTCATGATAAGGGCCTGCTAAATGCTTAAGTTGTAAGAAATTGAAAAATTTCAGAAAAATAATTGCCATCTCATGATGTCCAAGAATATGGGGTAATGTACTTCTATCATCTAGTGAGAAAGAACTGTTATGTGTGGGTGGTGAGGTCAGGTGGCTTGCAGTGCATTTCCATGAGGCTCAATCCAATAACAAGTCAAAAGGGGAAGGAATAAACTTCAAGGCAAAACCGGAAATGATCTCCAAACAGTTGACCTTGACTATAGTGTCGTAACAGTGTCTCTCTAAAAACTCTAGCCCTGCTATTTTTTGAAGCATAAACATCTGTAAAGAACAAGGCTGTTCTTGAATCTCTCCCTCACATGTCCATCCTGACCATCTCTGAAGCTGTGCCCCAAAAGAAGCAGGTGAGCTCCTTCATGTGACATATCAGAAGAGTGAGGGCAGCCTTTCTTCATGGACACCGGCTCACCAGGCAAGAAGATAAGCAGGCTTAGGGAGTCAGCTGTTCTTTCTCTCATTTTCAAAGCTGCGCCCCACTCACCACAGTGTTTGGCCACCACCTTACGTTCCTTTGGTACAGCTGATTACTGTTTTCTAGTAAGATCAGTGACTTGAGGACAGACAAATATCTTCCTCCAGGTTTTGGTCCTTTCACCTCTGATCATTGCTAGATCAAGATGACACTTATCTCTGCCTTCTGTTGCCAACTTCCAGAATTCCCAGTCAACCTTCACCCCAGAGAACAAGCTCTTCTTTAGATACATACCTCCTCTCCTTTCAGATATCTTTTCTTTTTCACATATGGGCAAGAGCCTCTGAGGAGACTTTGATGCAACCATAATATACAAGAAACAGAACATAGGTTGAGGAAAGTAAAAAAAAGCCTGAGAATTAATTGATATTTTACTGGAGACTTCGTACCATGGCACGGGGTTTCTCACAGACACCACAACGACCCTCGAGGAGTCTTTCAGGCTCCATTTGGCTGTTGTCACGATTGTGGTTGAGGCAATGAAGCCTAAGTCCCTCGGCGGGTGGAGAACTATGATTCAGGGTCTTACAGACCCTAGAGTTCTACTTAGCCACATGACTACCCATGAGCAGCAGAGGCCACTGATGAGGGTGAGTGCTATCCCGTGGATTAAATCCTATTCCTCCGTTTAAAAGAATCGCGTTCTAGCAGTGAAAATATGGCTCCAAAACACGCCCAGTGCTCAACTAGTTTGGGGATTGGCAGTCATCAAATTTACAGTCCTGCCTCTTCCTGGCAGCTGTCGTCACTAGAAACACACTCTACTGTCTTTTTGTTCATGAGATTTCTTCAAGCTCTCTTGCCAGAACATCGACATTTCTATTTTTTCCTCGAATCTTCCCAAAATATTCCAACTATTATTCCTGTCCTACCAATAGAGACACATATCCTGGGAACAATGGAAGTGAGAATGTTCACAGTGTTTTGCCTTCTAGAAAGCACTCAGGTCTTCCTCCCTCTGCTTCTACCATCCTGGGTGGAGTTGAGTTCGCATGCTTCTCTTTCTTTTTTTTTTTTTTTTAGGTTTTTTGAGACAGGGTCTTTCTTTGTGATTCAAGCTGGCTTGTGCTCAGCCTCCAACTCACATCACAGCATCCTGCCTCTGCCTCCCGAGTTCTGGGATTATAGGTGTGAGCCACCACGCCCAGCACTGTGGTATGTGGTACTGATTGCTGCTGGGCGTGAGTCTCCACGCCCAGTATTGTATATGGTTACCGGGGAATCGAACCCAGGCCCTTACGCTTCCAAGACAGGCGCCGGAACCACTGAGCTAACTCCCCGGCCCCTCACATGCTTCTCTTTTCCTAGCAATCCTGGGCTATGGCTGTGGCTTTCAAGTGGGTGTGGCTATAGTACCTACCTTGTGGTTACTAGGATAAAAATACATGTGATGCTCAATTTAAAAGAGGAACAGTTTATTTTGATCACATCTTCAGATGCTTTGGTCCATGGCTGGCTGGCTCCAAGAAGAAACTTCCTGGTGGAAAGCTGCCCATCTCATGGCAGCCAGGAAGCAGACAGCAGGAGAAGAGCCAGAGAGGAAGGTACTGAGGACCAGACGTGGTCCCCAAGGTCGCACTCCCATGAGTTAGCAGGACCTACCAACAAGTGTGCTTTACTGCTCTTCTAGGCATCTCTTGAGCCAATCAGGTTGACACAACTCACCACTCCCACTGTGCTTCACAGGAAGTGCTGCAGCTTTGAAAAAGGAGGCAGAAGAGCAGAGCTCACCTGACGTCGCACTGGGGAGGATGACTGTCCGGCAGGGACCATGGCAGACCCAGGCATGAAGCTGGTCATGTCACCCGTCCCTTCCTCTCCCTCCTCCTGTGTGCTGACCCTTCTCCTGTGACCTGTCCCACAGAGAGGCTGACCTGTGGGATGGGCAATAGGGAAACCGGCTGGTAGAGCTACACAATGAGCATTCTGAGTAGTTCTGAGGGTGGGGCTAGGATGGTTTGAATTACAGTTTTTCAGGGCTTGAGGGGGAACTGTGGGAGTGACACAGAGCAGCTGCTTCCACTTAAAATTGATTAGCAAGTATCGCTACAAATGAACTCAGAATTTAAAACAAAACACCATGGTAACGGATCATTCTAGATTATTCTAAATTGGCTGAAGGAAGGAAGTTTTCCCAGCTGATGACTGAAAAGGTCTCCTTTCGCTCTGATTCTTCCCACTGACCAGCTCGCCTCAAGGCTGTGTCACAGAGAAGAAATGAAGCCCAGTTCCTCCTTGCTGGCTGCTTGTCATAAGAATTTATCTGGTTCCAAAATGCCCTGGCAGTGTCTTCAAAACTGGAGGTAAAATCTTGCTTGAGACAGATGCAGCCCAGCTGGCCCCACACTGCACTGGGGCAAGAGCTGCGCTTGTGGAAATTAACCTTAGAACTGCTTGTAGGTCTCTTAGAATTTTCCTTCATTATACTCCACAGTGAGGAGCTGACAGTCTGGTGGGCAGTACCTTAGCCTTTCCACACCTAGTACATTAAATATAAACTATTGTTTGGAATGTTCCAATAGAGTTAAGGGTCTAATTTGCAGAAACAAATAACCTCAAGGTGTGACACTCAAGGAAACTTCAGAGAGTCTTGCGGTTATTAATGGCCACACAATTGGGCAGTCTTAGTGGAAAGCCTGATAGAGGAGGTAAATCAAATAAAGAAAATCAATTTTTGAGAATAAATTAAATTTAAAATGCTTCAGCTCTAGGCTCAGGCAAAGACAAGTTGCAGTACATCTTCTGGTCATCTAACTAATGGAAGTCACACTTTATTCCCATTATACTGGGTACGCATTACCAAACTCTGATCTCTCTAAAATTAGATCTTGCCAAGAAGATTTGGCTCATTGTGACAAAGCTGAGGGGTGGTGAGGGCCTCTAACAGCAGCATGCTCCATCTGGGAAGATTCTGTTCTGCTCAGCTCATAAAGCATCCTTTGTGTTTTGAGAGTTGGTGTGCTGCTATGTGGTGTGACAAAGCAAAACTCAGTGGTCCGCATCTCTTTGCTGCTTAAAAGTAAGTAGTTGGTTGCTTCTAGCCAAATATCCCAGTCACCATATAAATCAAAAGATGCCACATTGTCACTTTAAACTCACATGTTAGGATCTTGTGTTGGGAATTATCAGAAAGTAAAGACCCAGGGGGTTGCTTGTCCTTCGGTCAAGGAGATTTAATGATACTTATACATACTCTGTACCAACTTTAGGTTCTTGCATTATCTTCTTTAATTAAAAGAATTCCCATTTGGGCAGAGTTAAAATAGATCCCATGTTTACCGTTGCCCTAGGGTAATGCTAAAATGTGTACTAAGTGTGTAAGAGTAGAGTGAACATGATTCCCTAGTCCTGTGATGTGGAAAGAAGGAAAACACAATGCATGCTGAGCTGGATGGAGAAAAGAGGGACAAAAATGGCAGCCAGGAAGGGTCTTTAGCTGGTGAGAAGGAGTCAGGGGGCAGAGGGGAGAGATGGTGCTGCTTGAGACTTTCATCAGAGCTACCTCCAGTGAGTTCTGTGATGTCTCTGGGTTTCTGAGCAGATGAGTTGGACTATCCTTGGCTAAGATAGCCAGTTTTGAGCATGGTTGGAGCTGGACTGTTGGAGGGTTTGAAGCTATGATACAAGGAAGAAATGCTGCCCATGAAGACAGGCGTAATATCTTTAACCCACTGAAAAACACCCACCACCTACAAAACTACAGATTTGGCTCTGTGAGCAAAGGGGGTTGACACTTTTATTGGATTCTGTAAACAAACCAGTTGAACATACCTAATATATATCTCATAACTATATGTCAAGTAATTTGCTAATCACTGGAGATATAATTGTTATGATGACACAGTCCCTGCCTCAAACTTGATTATTTCCTAGAGAGACACAGAGAAAGTAAACAGGTAAGTTCAATTTCTTTGCTAGGTTCTCTGAAAGAAATGAAATGTGGATCTCGAGGAACATATGGCTATTAGTGAACCTGAGGGCAAGAGGACCTCTGTCATCTTGTGGTGCTCCCAGAAGAGCTGGTCACAACAGAGTAACAAGAAGACAGTCTTCCAGGAAGTGAGTTGCCTGGAGGATGTGCCTTTAAGGTTGTACTGATAGCAACATATCACAATAATATTAGGAAATACCTTTGTGATTTTATATCAGGCATGCAAAGAGAAAATGAGGCAATGTGAGTATTTAATAAACCCCAACCATCTGAAAGGGACCAAAAATAGGACAGTGAAAAGAGTGTTTTGGTTTGGATTTAATGGATGCCAACTAGGGAGTAGAGAAAGATACTACTGAAAAGACTGAGGAAATTTATATGTAGCATTTAAAACATTTTAGAAGTAATATTGCAATTAACTCTTCCAAAAAGCCATTGAAGAAAAGATGTTGCAGCAGCAAGGGTATGCAGGTCTGTGTAGGTAGGGGGATTGGAAGATACATTTGGGAGCAAAGTGTACAGCTCTACTCTTGACGCTGGTGGGTCTGTCTGGGATTAATGTGCAGAGAGACTGACCCCTGGCTCAGCCAGAACGGGGTTGTTTATACTCTTAGGGAGGGGCAGGATTACAGAAACCAAGCGTTTGGTGTTACCTGCAGTTGAAAAGTTACAAGTTTGATCCTTCATTTACATATGGGCAGGCGTTGCAGTTTTATTTGTTACAAAGTTTACAGGTCTCATTGGTTAATACAGCGCAAAGAGTTTTGTCTTATATGCATGTGGCAAAGAAGTAAGAGTGACAAAAACTGTTTAAGAACAAAGGAAATTCCTGAACTGCCCAAGAGATCTGGCAAGCTCTGGCAGGTCTGAGGCAGAAAGACTGTAACTATAATATAACACAAGGCTTCAGAACACAGGGCTCTGCAGGGAGTGTAACAAAGACCTTCAGACTCCAAGGGAAGAGGTCAGTTACAAGGACTCCTATGAGCTAGGCCAGCTGCTTTCTCAGAGAACAAGTCCAACAAATCTCTCCTTCACGATCATTATTTCCATTTCATAGATGAGCAAATTAAGGCTCAAGGTGTTAAGTACAGCATCTGCCCAGGGTCAGGCTACTAAATACTGATCACAGGACTCAATCTTCATTCTGGGGTGGTATGGAGGATTAACAGCAGGCTAGCGGAAGGCCTGACAGTCAGCCCTCGAAAATTCATCATTGTTACAAACAGATAAACCCCTACTGTAGACCTATCCCAGGAGAAAAATAAATGAGGCCCCCTCAAAAATAACCAACTTAACATAGACCCCTCAATAACTAACGACACTAATTATCTGCCTCTAAAGGAGAAAAGAAATAAAGCAAAAGCTTGCTGGCTCGGCATTAAGTCTACTGAGCAGTGACAACTTGGTGAGCATGACAGGGAAGTCCTCCTTAGACACAGACTCCTGCCGAGCAGCCCACTGTGCCTGAGGGACACGTGACCCCTGGCCCAGGAGCCCTAGCTAGGAAACACCTCCCTCCCGTGAGCCCCAGCAATTCTCTCAGGCTGGAAGTCAAAGTCGTGGTGACGAGGAGTGAGAGGTGCTCCCCAGTCTCAGTCTCCTGATCTTCTCACCAGCTGGAGGCTGTGGGGTTGTTAGAGGGTATGACAGATGAGATGTGGTGAACCAGACTTTCTAGCGGGGTTTTCAAGTGTCAGGCATCTGCTTACTGGGGTAAGGAGAGATCTATTTTCTGCTACGAGTCTCATTATTTATTTCTAAGTCCTGAAATGCTCTGTGTTCCATTTTCTTCCATCTCTCTCCATCCTGATCCGCCTATAGGCCTTCACCACCCAATGGGAATCTCTAGAAGGTTGTTACAACTAGCAGCAGTGGGGCTGGATGCTGATGTGGAGACTTCTTTTTATTTTTACTGTTTCTCAGTTTCCTCCCAAAAACTCAATTTAAGAGTGATTTTTCCATTAATGGATGTTCATAAATGCATTTTACTTTTCTTTCAATAATTCAAGGATGGAATGTTAAAACATGTTAGGAAGAATTTGTTATTTAGGTATTCTTGAAAATAAGAAACATGAGCAATTTTTTTTTGTCTTTTCTTTGAAGAACTCAAAGTAACATGCAACTGACCCTGTGAGGCAAATAAGACCTGTTCTTAGAAGCACCAAGGAGGAAAGTGATTTACTTGTTCCGAACACACAATGTTCTGAACCGCACGCAGAACTTACAATCAGCCAGGCAACGCTGTAGTCAACTGTCTAGATGTATGTAGTGACTCAAATAAAACAAAGCACCTTATGTGTCACAGCTGACTGCCTTTCGTGGGACACAAACGGTCAGGCTTTCTTCCTCCCATCGGCTGGGGTCTCTGTGGTCTCCCCTACTCTATTACCTGGCTGGAAATGAGGTATAAGACCCCATCTATACAAATGCAGGTATTACTTGCTTCTGTGAGACTAACTGTGCGAGTCAGAACAGGGTAAAGGTAATTAAACTGAAGGCTTTGTGGTACATGGGGACTGAATTTGGTGTTGTAAGAGGATAGCTGGTAAAATGCAAGGGAAAGTGGAGAAGGTGATAGACAAAGGATACATTGGGACTACACTAAAAGGAGTTGGTAAATAAGGTTGGGTTTCAGTTGAGAGAGCTAAGGATTTTGAACCTGATTGTGTTGGGATTAGCCCAACCCAGGGGATAAAGCATATTTCTGGATGTGTCTAAGTGGGTCATAGAGGTGTGACTTGGGACAGTATATGTGGTTCCTCACCTTTTCTCTGGCATTGGTCTCCTGCTCTACTTCCTGCTACTATAAGCTAATTGTTTTTGCTCTGTCACGTCCTTCAGGCACAGTGTTGCTGAATTGGAGCCAGCTGATCATGGACTGAATACTCTAAGACCATGAGTCAAATTAAACTTCTCCTGTTTTAACTTGTGGGTATTGTGCTCCCGTGATCGGCATGTTGTCCTACGGCTGGTAGATAACCAGTATAGTTAATTACTGATTTCACTGTCACTCACCCTGGGTCTTTGGACAAGTCTCTCATCTTGATTTTGATTTGTTATGATAAACAACTTCTGCTTCTTTTAATAAATGTTAAACAAAAATAAAAAGAACCACTTACTATGTAAAGATAATGGAAATGGCTGCACATCTGGCCTCTTGAATTGGCACCTAATAAAGTGGGAAATCATTCATACAGACTTTATCAAAGACTGGATGTGAAGCCCTGATGCTTGAATTGACAGAAAAGTCCTCAGCAATAGTTTGAGAATAAACGCAAAAGGGAGATGTGCAGTCCACGGCCACAGTTTCCTGGATCCTTTCATTGAGTGTCCCACAGATTTTCTTTTTGACCTTGGCAAAACCACTTTGTTGCCTTATGCTTCCCATCCGCAAACAGTAGCTAATGAGTGATACCTACCAGCGGGGTGTGTGTGGGGGGGTTAATTAGCTAATGTTTGTCAAGTGCTTTGAAGATCAGAGTTCTACCTACTGTAAAAGCTTTTCACTTCTGTTCCTGAGAAGTCAGTTTTCTTTGTAAAAGACAAGGACTCCCAGGACAGTGGCTTCTCTCCATCTGAGGGGGTAAGAGCTTCCCCATGTTTTCATCTGTTAGAAGAAAGGGGTTTGTTTAATTAGCAGGCAGTGTTTTTCTAGAAACAGCCTGTGTGAATTAGCGAAGCATCTGCAGCTCCCAGAGTATTATTATCATTTGTCTTTTTCCTCTGCTGACATTTGCAGTCTGTTGCAAGACACAGATCCCTAAAGGATAGTTATATTGGAGGGGGAAAGCTAAGTGAGGAAAGGTGACAAGTCACCAAGGGTTTCTGCTGAAATTGAAATTTAAAATCTTGCAAGAAACATCTGCAAGATTATCAAGGCAAAATAGGAGCAGAGAAGCGGGAGCCTGGAGGATTTCGGGAAACCCCTGCTCATTTCATGTTTCCATTTTCCTGACTCTGAAGCTCAGGTGATACATGCCTCTCTATGTTTCCTTAGCATGCTGTGTGGGCTAGTGCGACCACCTGTGTCTACTGCTTCACGCATGCTCTATGAACATAGATCACTTATCCATTGGAAATCACTGAGTTTTCTGCAACCTGGATGGTCTTGGAGTGGTAATGATGACACTTTTACCACTTTCCCAAGTTACTGTGTTGTGCTTATTTTTTCAAAGTGTCTCTCCATGGCACCGTGAGCTCCACGAGGATAGGCTCTTTGTCTGTCTTATTCACTATCGTTTCTTTTATGCCTGGTGCATAGTAGCTGCTTAAAAAACACTGAGTGAATTACTACTTGGCCTACGTGCCCACCACTCCTATGATCACACATTCCCGTCTAGAAGAGGAGGAAGTTTCTTTATCTGAAGCACAGTGGGTTGAATGATGTCTCGCTAAATATTTGTTCAAATCCTAATCTTGATACCTATGAATGTGACCTTGTTTGGCAATAGATTTTTGCAGACATAATCAAGATAAGATGAAGTCAAACTGGATTAGGGTGGGACCTAAACCTAACCTGCCTGGCGCCTTCACGAGAAGGAAGTTTCTATTAAAGATACAGACACACATAGCAAAAAGTCATGTAATGACAAAGGCAGAGACTGGAGTGACGCATCTTATAAGCCACAACAACTGCTAGCACTTGTCATAAGCTAGAAGAAGCAAGCAGAGTCTTCCCTTGAGCTACTGCAGGAAGCGTGGTCCTGCTGACACCTCCATGGCGAACAGCTAGATGTTAGAACTGTGCAAGGATAAAATGAAGTTTTGGGCCACTCAATTTATTATTTCAATTCTAGGACACTAATACCTAAAAGTTGTTATAGACTAGTACGACATCTGGGGAATGAGATGGGACCCCTGCTCAACTTTTCTTGGAAACTTGTTTCCTGTGACCACCACCGCAGGACCAAGGGCGATGATTTTAACTGTGGAAGACTTGTTAGACTGGACAGAAAAGAAAGTGGAGGTGGGGTTGTGTGGACTTTACCAAGACCTACCCAGGATGCCAAGTCACCCCGTGGCTCTTGTGTGTCTGTCTGATCTTTAGATATGTCTATCAGAAGTCTTTCCCGTTCTGTGAGGTATGTTCACCACCATGCACACAACCACGAATCACTGGTTGTTCTAGTCTTGAAGTGTTAAGTTTCTACCTTATGGGGCTGCAGCTTCTGCCGCCAGTGAGACCAAGATCTCTCACTGGGTGTTATGGTGTATGTGTCAATTAAGCTTAGGATATTTTCCCTCAAGTTTAATGGCAATATAGTAAGGTCTAAAGAATCAGGTGAAATAGCCTACTTATTCCTCTGGAGTATTCCCTTGTTATTAAGGAAAATTTGAAAATACAATAAAAATATACGTGGCCAATAGATTTAACCTCTTAGGGCAGATTCCACTCACTCTGCAGCAATAATTCTTAGTCATTTTAAGGCTAAAAACCTTTTGAGCGTCTATCCAGGTTGTCCAGTCTCTCCTGGAGGTGAGCACCCACGCAACATCTCAATGAGACCCCTAGGTCCCTGAATCCCAAATTAGGGATGCTCATTCTGCCATAGCTGGGACATTTTTTGCCTAGGCTGGCAGAGAAAAGAGAGAGAGAGAGAGAGAGAGAGAGAGAGAGAGAGAAGTGGGGAGAGAGCGAGGTTACGAAGGGATGGGGGAGAGGGAGAGAGAAAGAGAAAGATTGGGAGAGAAAGAAAGAGAGATGTGCGGGACTGCTCCCTTGTTTGAAAAGAAGCCGAGGGGACTAGTGTGCCTTAGCAAAATGTACTGAATAAGTGGGAACAGGGTGGAGTCTCTGCAGCCTCAAATTCTCACTGACAGAAAGACAGTGAAAGGGTCTTGATATTTTGGTTAATTTCTTTTGACAATTTTTCCTTTTTGAAGATAGTTTTACCTATGTGATGATTAATTTTATGTGTGAACTTGACTACAAGTGCTAGATGTTTGGCCTAACATTATTCTGGGTGTGGCTGTGAGGGTGTTTTTGGGTGACATTAATATTTGAACCAGCAGGCTGAGTGAAGCAGATGGCCCTCTGCAGTGTGGGTGGCCTCAGTAGAACAAAACAGACTGAATAGAGCAGAAAAGACTAGTAAGAGAGAAGTTGATCTCTGTACATTCTTGTAATTGGTTGATGGTTACTGCCTATGAATGTGCTCCTTCAGACTGGAGCTCACACCACCAGCTCTCTTGCATCTCCACCTTGCTGGGTGCAGATTTTGGGACTTCACAGCCTTTACACTACTGTGGGCCAATTCTTTATATTAATGTTTACAAATATAATTATCTAGTGATTGATTGATCAATTGATCTATTATCTATTTCATTGATTGGATTCATTTCTCTGAAGAGCCTTGATTAATATAACCAGAGAAAGAGAAGGCCAGACCTATATTTCTTTTTTTTTTCCTTAGTGGTTCTCTCTCTGTGTGTGTGTGTGTGTGTGTGTGTGTGTGTGTGTGTGTGTGTGTGTGTGTATGTTAATTCAAATCAGACTTGAATGGCTACTTTTAGGGTCTTAACTAAAACACTAAATAGCCTCCTATTAATGCCTACAGATTTTTAAGATCTATCAGAGGAGAGTATCTGGTATGGAATGCACATAGTTGTGGTCACAAAAGATAGTTATATTTACTTTGTTTTCCATCCTGCAGTTCAATTTGTAATTCAGATGCACACCAACAATACTGATATTTCAAAAAGTGGATTCTTAAAGGATGCTTCACTCATATTAGTCTTCATTTTGTCAGTGCAAGAAAATGGCTATGTGATGTTCCAATTACCCAGTCTGTCCCAGTACTTGGTTCAGCATACCCACTGGCCCCTCCATTGCATGCTTGGTGGCAAGACAACAATGAAGGTGAAGTTACTTCCTCCAGAGAAGAGGCAGCTGCTTAAGCCACTATCACCACTGCTTTCCTGGGCTTGACTTAAAGGGGAGAGGAGGATGCACCAGCTGTCTTGAGCAAAATTTACTGAACAAGGAACAATGTGAGGTCGCTGCAGGGTTTCCCGGGCCTGGTCTAAGCCCAGAAACCATCCCTGCAGCCTGCTCTAGTCCCAAAGCTCCACGCACAGCTGTGGAAAAGCAGCTAGACCATCTTGACTTGAGCAGCCCGGGCTTCATTTATAGCCAGAGACCATCCTCTCCTTACTGTCTGACCTAGGATACATCCCTCTACTCCTCTACATAATACACTGCTTTTAGCACCTAGTAAACAGAGTGAATGGAAAGACCTGGGCAGCAGCAGGCAGCACCTCTTGGGTGCTCAGGAAGTAGTAGCACTTCCCCATCCATCTCAGACCTTCAGGGCTGCCTCTGAGAGGGGTCCTCTTGCCTGCCTCTCTCATCTTCCTCCTTATTGTCAGCTCAGTCCTAAGTATTCCTAGATCAAAGGCCTCCCACGGGAGTGGAAGCTCAGTGGTAGAGCACTTACCTAATACACTCAGGGCCCTGGGTTTGATGCCCAGCTCCACAAAGCAAAACCAACAAAAAAACAAAACAAACAAAAAACTTTCCATCAAAAAAATATGCAGGGCCGGAGATTTAGCTCAGTGGTTCTGGCGCCTGTCCTGCAAGCGCAAGAACCTGGGTTCTATCCCCAGTAACCACATACAATACTGGGTGTGGAGACTCAACCCAGCAGCAACCAGTACCACATACCGCAGTGCCAGGCGTGGTGGCTCATGCCTCTAATCCCAGCACTTGGGAGGCAGAGGCAGGAAGATTGCTGTGATGTGAGTTTGAGGCTGAGCCAGGGCCAGCCTGATCTACCAAGTGAGACCCTGTCTCAAAATAAAAAAAAAAAAAAAACCTAAAAAAAAGCAAAAATATCCCAAATCTTTACAATACTGTGATTGGTACCATTATGGACAACTACTTTCTTTTCTCTTCACTGATCAGAAAAGAAAGTTAAAATCAAGCATCTAATACTTCTTTTTGCACCATAGTGAAGACATTTCAAGCTGGCCGCTCAGTGGCCTTGTTTGAATTTGTTCTCACTGGCTAAATCACAGTGTCCCTTAACCTCTCTCAACCCAGACGCTCTGCACCTGTAAAATCTGGTTCATGTATGTACAGAGTGGAAGTCCGTGTGTAAAATACTCCACATGACACCTCCGAAATGGGAGCTGTGGTACTAGGAAGTGCCTGTGATACTGGTCTTATTCAATATTTGTTAATGGACTGTGGAACACAGCCAGTTACTTCTGTCTCATTTTCCCACCCTTTCTGTAACCCAAAACCTTGCTGTGACCTTGCATGTGAGCAGGCAGTCAGATTTGGGGGCAGCTAGC